>JAODPA010027675.1:0-12643 GCA_025585075.1 Nepenthes mirabilis
GAAAAACAAGAGAAGCAATTGGGGAGAGAGAGAGGGCGTAGAGTTAGGGTTTCGCCACGACGGTCAAGGGGTGGTGGGCATGGCCGACAGCATGCGGTGACCGGCAGTGGTCGACAATGGTTGTCAGGCGACAGTAGCATGCGGGCAAGGCGGCGGTGCCGTGGGTGAGGTGGCTGTGCGTGTGGAGGCCGTCACGAGGAGAGAGACCGTGCGAAGAAGAAGAGGAGAAATGGAGGCTTTCGAGTCCAATTTTGAGCTTGAGTTAGTTGGAGAAATGGTAGATTAGGTCGAGGCAAGTGTATCCATATCCTTCTCTTCCATTCTTATTAGTTTTTATTCGATCCCCTTCGAGTATTATTATCCCGATACCCAACCCATGCATGTATATGTAATACCCATAGCCTAATTATGTATATATGTGAATCCCATGTCCAATTGCTTAGTTTTCGTCTAATTTTTGCAACCCGAAAAGCCAAACTGCCACGTGCACTGTTCAACCGTGTCCGAATAGTTTCAGCCTCCAATTTTTGGGGATTTTGTATAAATTGAGAATAGAATATTATTACCCATATCTCATGTAAGTTAATTTACCGATTGGATTCATGATTTGGAAGCTTATTATTAATTTCCGTTCGCGATACCCTAAACCCATGCCCGGACTTCATTTGAGCACGAAATTTGAAATTGATGCATAAATTGACTTGAGAATATGTTTACCTATGTGTTGGATTCGTTAGATTACCCATTGGACGCTCAAAAGTTCGTGAATTAACCAATATACATGTTCGTGCACTGTTCATGTGCACTCTTCACCGAGCCTTTGATGAATTTTGTATAGTTTTTTTGCATATTTAATTGTTAATTAAGTTGCATATATAATTGCATATGTTTAAAGACTTATCCTGAAAAATATATTCGATAACTAATTGTGAAGATAATTATTAACCGAAATCCCTAAAACCAAATTGGGCTCTCGGTAATAAGAATATTTTACGTTTACGATATTTGTATATGCAAATTGAATCGTGAAAAGATTTTAATCCGAATGAAAGATTAATATTATACAAAGTATGCGGAGGGGGAAACCCATAATTGAATATGTGATTGAATCGATCTCCCGGTTGGAGATAATTGTGAATGAACTGGAGATATTGTGAATGAATTATCTGAATGGAAGATAATAATCGTATGTGTAATCGGAGGGAAGTCCATAATGTGATATGTGAACAATTAATTCTCTCGAGTGGAGATAATGTGAATTGAATTGGATGTGGTGGACTTTCTCTCAAATGAATATGAATAATAAAACTAGGACCATAGACTATATTACGATGGGTGATATTTTTAGGCATGACATGAGTATCATAGTGGAGACTTAAGGATTACTCTGGCCACGTATCCTAACCACTTATTGAAGTGGATGGTACTTTTGTCAAGTTTTAGGATATTACTGTAGAAGGACGAGGACTACCTTTGGACCGCGGGAGGTAAGGGTAGCGTGTGCTATGCCACGTGGTGCTCGGCCTATGTTGGCTAATCGATGCCTATGTTGGCAATCAATATTGGATGTTGATTACATCGTGTAACGTTAGATCATGTGAGATGTCATGATTCTTTTCTCGTCCTCCCACACCTTTTGTTAGTAAGGCCTACTGACCATAATCCGCAAAGATAAATAATAATGCATAATTCACATTTCAAAGAAAAGAAGGACAAATATGATAAACTAATTGCATTCTAAAGCACATTCGATCATATTTTATATTTATACATCCACAATATGATCATGTCTCCTTCTTGCTCTACTTCGCTTATGCTTCTGCTCTATTTTCTCATATGGCTTACCGTCCTGGTTATGGTGCACTTGCTAGGTTTTTTAGCTCATCTTTACTTCTTCTTATCTCCAATTCAGTATAGGTCTGTTAAACCATATGGGATAGCATAGAGATTGAAAGTGGATTAGGCTTGAGATTCGGAAGACCAGATCAGAAGACTTATACCATATAGATTGTAATTAAATGTATACTTTCATATTTCAGTTGGGTTTATTAATGTATATTGTACAAATGACTATTGATTAGGTAGTTTAATTTTTACTGTCGTTTAAATTATTTATACTTTCGCAGGATATTATAATTTGTTACAGGTACCTAGTAGCATCTCTTTTTTGTCGACATTGTGTATAAATACACAATGTTGGAGCCATAACTAAGTAGTGGCAATTTGGATCCCGTGTAGTTTTGTGTTGATGTTGTATGTTGTTGGTTGTGTTGATGTTGTATGTTGTTGGTTGTCGGGATTATTGGATGTATTGTGTTGTACAGGTTTTGTATTAGCTCGATGGTCGTATTATAGAGGGAATTCTACTGGATTTTTGGCAGAAAATATAATCCGTCACAGTTAATAAATCTGCAAAAAATCCAAGAGGCAAGAGAATTATGCCAGGAACAGTGGAAAGGAGAATTTGAGATAGATCTGACGGGACAACACAACCAGATGCATCCTATCATGAACATGTCAGAGGTCAAAATCCTGGGCCACCAACTTGGGGGCTAGTGATGTGGATGCCAGTAGTGGGCCGGCCTAAAAGGGGCAAGTGGCCCAGGATTAACGGTGGCTCGTTTGTATCTAGGATGGTTAATGCTACCATTAATCAGAGAAGCGCAACAAGTAGGCTAGACGCAGCCCAAGATAAACACGACCCATGTTTAAATTGGCCCACGCGCACCTTCCCAAGTTTCAACAGCTGTCTGCCTTAATTCTCTGCATATCTAAGAAAGGCAATCTTTTCTGTAACAATAACCTCTCAGAATCAGAGCGCATCCTGAAAAGAAGGCATGCAAATCAACGGGCGATCCACAGAGGAAATCTTAATGGTCACTGTACACGGTATCTCCACGGAAGGAAAGGAATTCTCCTTCATGACCGTTGCAACTCGGAGTGGCACCTGTATCTATGCTGGGGAAGGCAACGATCCCCACAGAAGGTGGACATCCCGTCTCGCCACTTAAGGAAGGCAAAGGGGGCCCACGACTATAAAAAGTCATGAAGACTCACTCCACAGGCACGCTCTCTACCATACAAAAACTCTCTTGCATACTAAATCTATTAGAAGCTCTTAAAGCTCTCAAGACACCCCAACATCCTCTCCACTGCTTGCTCCCAGCGAGCTCAGTACTGAGAGATATTGCTTCTTACAAGCATCCACAACCAAAACCACTCTCTTATCGAGTGCACCTCTCACCATCATTATCAAACACACTCCCTACATCCATCTTCGCATTCATTGCATTTTACATTCTCATCCTTGGAAGGTTGTTTACTGACTTGAGCGTCGGAGTATTTTTGGTGAGATCAAATCCCGCTATCATCTGACCTCTTGTTTGAAATTGTGGTGTGTAGGATCCTAAACTCAGTGGACGGAGATCGAAATTCGACGAACTAAGTAGATCCAAACCCGTTCAAAATTTGGATCTATGACGTATCATAAACTGTGCGCATAAGGCCCATTTGTATGCACACAATTTTATTTTTTTATTTTAAAATTTAAAATCACAATCGTTTAATTTGTTTTAAATCCAATTGTTGTGATATTTCTCTCAAATCAAACTAAAAATCTAACCACAAGCAGAGAAATAAAAACCCTAATCATAGTCGCAGCAGCAGACAAATGAAGAGACAGAGATAATAGTGTGAGCCTTCTTTGTCTCCCTCCATCTCTGTCTTCCTTCTGCAAGTTTGTCGCCCTTTTGTCTACCATGTGCAACTGTAATCATGATTATATTCATTTTTTCATTTCTTTCTCTTCCTATTTTGTTGAGCATTATTATATTCGTCTCAAAATATAAATTTTTTAGTTTTTTTTTGTAGTTTAATATTTTAGGATATTAGGATGAAATATTATAAAAATATTTCATTATTTTGTCAAAATTATTTCTCATTAACTTTCATTTCCGTCCTCCCTCATTTTATTCCTGTTTCTCAATTGAACCAGTTGAACTAATTTCTTGCTTCATTTGTTGTTCGATTATTGCCCCTCTCCCTCACCCTTTGAACGATTCTTTACTTGCGAGAGTTTTGTGTAAAAATGCCTTATTCTATCTCCATCTCTCCTATTGTATTCTACTCCTGACGAAGGAACTTTTAATTAGGCTACAATTTGAAGATGAGTACACGTTTAGGCTCTATTCAGACGTTATTGGGTTAGTAATTAGTCATTAGCTCTTACTCTCTTTGGATCTACTGAATTCAAATTATAACTAATTGGTTGCTAAACTTAATAAGGCAAACATGCAAAAGATTAATTCTAGCAAAAACAAAATATCATTAGTAGTTTTTCTAACTCATTCGGTGTTACGAGCTCCTAAAGTATAGCTTTCAATGATAGGCGTATATGATATCTACTGATTGATACATTTTAACGGCATTATAAATGGAACAAGTGCTAAAAAATCAATTGTTGATGCTTCCATTTTGTCTCACGTTAAAGCTAAAAAATAACTTCAAATAAATTTTACTCTCATGTTAATGTCTACATTTTATATTTGAACTAAATAATAATATTTCAATATTTTTGCTTTTGAATAGTGACTAAATTTTTACCGTATTTATTTAATATGAATTATTATATACTGTCAATCAGGATGTCATTTGATAGTATAAATAATGCATAGTTGTTTTGAAATGCATGTGAAAACAGAATAGGATTTTCCGCATGGATGAGTCGAGTAAAGAAATCTAAAAAAGATGATATTGAGATTTTTAGAATATTTTGTTATTCTAGAGAAGGAAAGTATCAAAATCAACAAAAGACCCCTTGATAGTACACAACATAGATAGAAAACTCGATATGATTGTGCAGTTAAGATTGAATGTAGTTTTGATAGATGGACAAATAAAATTATTATCAGTAAATTTGTAAATGAGCACAATCATAAACTTGAACTTCCCAAAATAAAACACTTACCGAAATCTCAGAAAGAGGTATTTGGAATACATCGCCATATTATTGATATATAGCACATGATGTTGCGTTAAAACCCGCTGAGACTTATGAATTTATTGTAAGACAGGTTGGAGGAAGGGATTGCGTTGGGCATATAGTTGAAGAAAAAAAATTTTATCTTCATGCTAAGAGACAACAACAGATACAACAAGGTAAAGTTGGAAAGATATTGACTTACATTCTAGAAAAAATAAAGAAATTTTTTCTTTATTCATGATTTGCAACTTGATTCCGATAACTTTATAACTAATAACTTTTTGGGCCAACACAGAGATGATTGTTCACTATCAATTATTTGGGGATATTGTCATTTTTGATAACACATATGGCACAAATAAAGGTTTAAAACCTTTTGGTGTATTTATTGATTTTAACTACCATAAGATGATGATTATATTTAGAAATACATTATTACATAATAAGACAATGAATTAATTTGTATAATTATTTGAGACATTCTTAAAATATCATGATAGACGGTGCAAGGATCAAATTTTATAATTATGCTAAGCATAATTAGCTAAGTGAATATAAGTGGAATATCTAAAAATCTGCAATCTATGCTGAATCATTAGCTGAAATCTGCAGAATTTAATATAAAATCAGCCCCAGGTTGCTGGAAATTTTCATTAGCTTAAGGTGCTGAACCACAAAATTAAAATCTACATTGTGTTTCGCATTGTGTAATAACATGCCATCTGTCAAGCCCACTCATATAAATTCTAGCAACACAGGGCAACAGCACGTTGGAAGATGATTTAGCAAAATCAACATCATATTTTGTCTAATAAATTCAACTTCAGAATTAATAGCACAGCACATTAATATAGGCCGCCACGTTGGGGGTGATTTAGCAAAGCCACAGCATTATTTCAGTAGAGCCATAGCCTTATCTCAGCAAAGCTTCAGCAAAGTCACTTAGGATCAGATTTTTAGAGATGAATTTCATGTTCAACCATTTTTCTACAGCAGATAACGAGAGGAGAAGAGAGGAGAAAATTGAAAGAGAGAGAGAGGTGAAGAAAGGAAGTATCCCAAGGATTCAATAGCTGATTTGGGTGAAGATTTTGGGTAAATCAAATTAATGCAAGCGCACTCTAAGCTCCCTCTTTTTCTTGCTGTCAATTTTTGCTGATTCCTTCGAATATTATTATTCTAATACTCATTTTCATTAAACTTCTGAAGTTAATACCGGACGAAAATCATTTCCCATAATTTTTATGCAAAAATTTCATGTCATGACATCTTATTGCTACGGTTTCCTGTTAGTGATTTTTAGAGTAATCTCATACTATGCTTACTGATTTTGAAGCACGTTCTGCTGATTTTTTTAAAATTTTGCTGATGCTGAAAATCTGTCTTATACTTTGTTGGAATTATGTTCTACTGAAAATCTGTTTTGTGCTTTGCTGGATTATATTTGCTGAATTTTTATACGTTGCTATACTATGCTTAATGATTTTTAAGCTGAAATAAAATTGTTGCATTATAGTTTGCTGATTTTCAATCTGAAAATTATTGGGGTCACTCCCTTCGTGGTATTTTTGTTCGCAAACTCAAAAGGGGAAATGGACGCGGACTTTTAGGGTGGTCCGAGAAGCCTGTCAAGACGGACGAGGACTCGTTGAAGGAGACACGTCCGAGAGGTAACTGAGGATATGGACGAAGATTCTGAAAGCCTAGGCGTTGACTCCCTCTCTCTCTGTAGGCCTGCTGTAGCCGCTTTTTGTAGGTAGGCAGTTGGCCCACTCTAATTGGAGGTTAAGGCGGTTACAACTTTTAAGGATGTCAGACCTGCCATTCTGGCACGCCGGGGGTACGCATACCGTGGCATGCCTAGGAGGTGTGGTCCTGCCACCCTATTGCTAGAGTGGCTGGCCGACCACTAGGCCTCATGTGTATATATAGGCTTATGCCCTTGCTGGAGAGAAGAATTGCCGTGAATTGTGAGAGGCAATCACTTGGAGCATACTTTGAGAGAGTTGCGGGCAAGCCTTGTTATTCTAATGTATGAAATTTTTGGGATCTTCTGTCATTGAAAATATAAGGGCCAAATTCTATTGTGGCGAGAGAATGGCAAATAGGTGAAGGGAAATTAATCCGGAAAATATGATGAGAAAATTAATCCGGTCAATGCCTGTTGACCAAAAAACGTGAGGAAAAATTTAACCGGTCAACAATAGTTGACCGAAAAACCTGAAGGAAAGCTTATCCGGTCAACACCCGTTGACCGGAAGGGAAGAAAGAGGCCGAAAGTGTTAAAGTCATGAAGGCCGGTCGTCGTATAACCCAACTTACCAGTCAACGCAATATTGACCAAGTTTCAATAAGCGTAAGTTTTTCGGAGACCTTTGGAAAACAAGTAGAAACAATGAACTCTAGAGACGTTTGGAGATTAAAGAGTTTTCCGGAGACCTTTGGATGATCTCCGGAGACACTGAAATTTGGAGGTGAAGTTTTCGGATACCTTGATCTCCGGAGACGATTGACGTTTGGAGACTTGAGAGTTTAGAGAATAAAATTTTCGGAGACCTTGATCTCCGGAAACGCTGAAGTTTAGAGGCTAAAGTTTTTGGAGACCTTGATCTCCAGAGACGTTATTAAAGGCTAAAATTCCGGAGACCTTAATCTCCGGAGACAGTAAAACTTCCAGAGACAATTAAAGAGCTTTCTGGAGAATATTTTCGGAGGCCATTGAGGAGTCTCCGGAGATGGTTTTCCGGAGAAGATCGATCAGTTCCGGAGAAGATTAATGAGTGCTTTCCGGAGACCATTAAGAAGGCTTCCGAAAACGATGAACACAATTTCCGAAGACGATTATGTGAATTCGGGAAATGGGAATTGGAGACGTCCTTCCGAAGACCATGATTCTGGAGGCCTTGTTTCTAGGGACCATTCCCGGAGACCATTAAGGAGGTCCCGGAGACCTTAGACAAAAGACCTTAGATAATAATTTTAGAGACGATTCCGAAGAAAACTAAGAGGCGATTTTCGAAGAAAATTTGGGAATGTTTCCGAAGACCTTAGACAATGACTTCCGAAGACGATTTCCAGAAGGAAACTGAGGAGTTTTTCAGAGGCCTTTCCGGAGGCCATTGAAAAGTTTTTCGGAGACAATACCGAAGATGCTGAACGCGATTTCGGAGGTGTTATGTGATAGAAAAAGGAAAAATTAAACCGGTCAACACTAGTTGATCGGAAACGTAAACGGAGAGTTGGCCGCCCAATTAATTGATGTGATGACTAATTATGATTAAGGTCAAGAAGACCATGCCTAAGTAGGTAACCAACTTTCAACCACCCCCAGAGTGGTTGACTAGCCCTACCTAGTACCGTTAGACCAAAGGCCCATAAATAAAAATTAGAGAGTGTAAAGAAAAAGGCTAGGAAGAGACTCTCGGCCGAGTTTCTTAGAGAAGGAACCCAGAATTCCAGGACGAAGTAAAGAGATTCAGGCAAGTATACTCACCGTTTTAAGTTCATGTTTTAATGTAAGTATATCATGTCTGTTTAAAGGAAGCCTTGATTTTTTGCCTATCTAACGACTCCGGCCATTTATTTAATTACATGAAGTTTGATTATTGTATGATTTAGATGATGACCAGTTATTTGTTTATGAAAAAGTACCGGGTATTTCATGATGTTTGGACGTTTTACTTAAATGCATGAAGTCTGGCCATGTTTTAAGATGTTCGGTTATTGCATGTGTAAAATGACCTCCAGCTTTAATAAAAGACCTCCGACTTTTGATATATGACCTTCGATTTTTGATATATGACCTCCGGCTTTGTTAAGAAAATATATTGGCTTTTGTAAAAAATGACCTCCGACTTTGTTAAAAAGGTGTCCGTCTTTTGATAAAATGACCTCCGGCTTTATAATAAAAGATCTTCGGCCTTATAACAAAAGACCTCCTGCTTTCTTTATGATAAATGACCTCCAGCTTTTGACATAAGACCCCCAATTTTTTATGAATGAGACCTCCGGCACTTTGATAAAAGATCTTCAGTTTTAAGACGTTAAAGGATAGGCTATACGGATTTCAATTGTTTGAAGTTAAGAAGAAAGGCTACAAGAACAAGGAAAAATGTATGTAATATGGACAGCAAGTGGAACTCTATGATTTCCGACTTTTAAACTATGATAGATGGCCATCGAACGATATGAACTAAGAACCGAGTTTCCATTAAGCTTGCAGTTGAAATTGGATGAAGGATATTGGAGTGACACTTGAGGACTGCCCCTGGGCCACGGGAGAATTTCTGATGGCACAAGGCTTATAGACTATGGCCCCGTATGCCGGGTAAAAGGCATTACTGCCCGCCTCTGAGAGTATAATAGGAGGATACGGCCTTAGATTGTGGGTAGCACACAACCCTTCCTCGATGTTGTCTGTCCCCGTTCGGTCCCTAAAGATGATAAGAATTCCGCACGATTTTATGAATTTTCTAATGTTGAAGACAAGATACTAAGAATAAGAACAAAGATTTCCAAACTTAAGAAGAAATGATATGGTGATTTTCACATGCTAAGTTTATGTTATGAACCTGTACTTTGATCCGATGATATGTATGTTAATGTTTTCTGTATGTTGGTACCTTGTTGGGCTTTGTAGCTCACTCTTGCTGTTTTTCAGATGATGAGAAGTTTATGGAGAATGAAATTGAATAGAGTCATATGGTGTAGTTAGACGGCATAGCTGGCCGGAGCTGATCAGCAAAGGAGTGAAGGAATTGATGTTTTTTCTTTTAATGTTTTGGGAAAGACTTGTAAAATATTTCCGCTGTAAAAGAATTAATGGATATTAGTATGTTTCCGTAATTACTATATGGGAGAATAAAGTTTGACATTCCTAGTAGCATCTCAATTCATGTCAAGGTCTTCGTGACCGACCGACCTTAATGTTGGCCAGTCAGGTATGAGGTTAAACTTTGATAGCCAACTCAAGGAGTTCGGCCTTAAGCGATCTTGTACATGCGTAATCCGAGATAAAAATAGAAGAAAAGAAAGAAAGAAAATTTTTTATGACCACCTAGTTAGTATTTATACCGTATATGTTGTAAAGGTTAGGCTTGACAGTGGCCGTATGTGGTGGAATACGTCCGGGGCCATCACAACTGGTATCAGAGAGAAAGAGATGCCTCAGGTTTGATCTAAATCGTATGCGAAAGTTTAGGCTAGATTAAGATTGATCGAATAAGTAAATAAAGTTGTTTGGTGATTAAGCTAGTCCGGGTAGTTTTGGTTACCCCAATCCTAATGACTTAGGCTTGCACTAAGTTAAGAGTGATGATTTAGCTCAATTGGCTAGCTTATGTATCCTAACTAGTGTTCAAGGAGTAACTTAATGAGAAATGTCTTGGTCTCAAGGAAATATTAGTAGTGGTTCTTAGACGGGGACTACTACTATTAGTGATTGGTTGTAAGGTCGAGAGGAAGATGGTGTGTAGAGACACCTTAGTGTTGGAATTTGATTGGTATCAATTGGGTTCTTAAATTGATCAGTGTTGATTTGAGGCCTAGGTTAATTAATATCGATTTGAGGTTTAAGTTTGATCGGCTGTGGATTGAAATCCTTAGGCTAGTAATTCGTTAAGAAGGGTTGCCTGAATCAACCTAGCAAGTGTAATGAATAGGGTGGAGCCATCAGTTTCAGATTAGTATGACTGGAGTAAATTTGGAGTAAATTTCGGGTATATCAAATCCTAGGATGACAATTCATGATTGTTTTGGAAAAATGCTTAAGTGTTTGGACTTTTGGGTAGCCTTGGGTTATATTGAGGTTGACAATGTGGATTTTTAGTCTTAAGATGGCATTGCGATGACCCCATGTCTCGTAGAAGGTATGGCGTGTTGCCCCATGTTAGATAGGAAGTAAAATTGACCCGGTTAGTTGACGTGAAGAAGATCATGGGTCTTGAGGATTAAGAGGTATTATCCTATGTGCTTATGGAAGCTTTAAGGATGAATACTTTGTTTTGATGAGACTCTCAGGAGCATGTTTCAATAATGGTTTGTTTGATTGCAAGATTTAGGGATGTCCTTATCCATGGACGGGGGGCGAAGAGGTTCAGTGTTTTAAATCAAGGTTCTAAGGTATTAACTTAAAGTATTAAGTGCCACTTGTCGCGATAAGAGGTAATGCCTTTGGGCTTAATATTGTAATCTGGTGTCATTTTGGGGATTCCAAACCCATATTTGCATTGTATTTTGAGTTATGTGAAATTTGGAGACCTAAGCTTTGTAATAGCGGCGAAGGTGACCTAGTACTTGGAAGGACAAATGACATATCAAAGTGGAAGTTTATGTACAAATCTTGGAATTGAATTGTGTGATTTTGGGTATGAACTTGAGCCAGCTAAGGTACCAAGTCTTAATTTGATCTTAATAATAGTTCGGTGGGCGAACTGCAGTGCTATTATTGTTGGATTGGTAAAGGATGACATCCGGCAATTGAGTTGTGGGATCTAAGGCATAAGTTTGAATTAATCAAGGTATCAAGAGATTGATGACGTCTTCTTGTGGAACATTTGATAAGAATCTGTGTTAAGTCTAATTAGTATATGCGGTCACATCTTGAAGTTATTTTGTAGTCATTGAGAGGCTTCGGCCGTGTGACTATTTGAGGATGATTATAGAAGGAAGATTAGGTTGACTTATCTGTTGACCGATAATTCGAGATTGTGTCGAAATCGATGGTGATCGTTGAGAGTTCCATGCAGAGCCATGAAAGTATAGGCTTTGGTATTGGAAAGACCGATTAGTGTCGTGAAAGCGTATGGTCATCTTGGGTCCAACCGAAGTTATTAAGTGATTTGACAAGTATTCTTCAAGGACTACAATTCAAGTGAGACGTTTGGTTTAGAGAAATTTGTAATTGTTAGAACGAAAGATAAACAGTAGTTTTCAGAGATCGGATGGGGGTAACTGACGTTCATGTCATTTAGGTTGATCTCTGATGGGTCTGGTAAGTTATCGTGGAATGTAATGCCTTTGAGTAACGTTTAGGTTATGTTACTCTCACGTCATGATAGGTGGATACCTTTGATTTAAGTGGGGGAGAAGTTCATGATTAGTGTTACGCCATATGTAAGTCAGAATTAGCAATTAAAGTCTTCGCTTTGAGAACTTATGGCTTTGTCTTTGAAGATAGTCATTACCTAAAGTTTTAAGAGCCAAAATAGTTGTACCATTAAAAAGGATAATCCTATGATATTGCATGTGGACAGACCTGTTTAAAGGTTAAGAAAGTGAACCTCGGTGTTTTCGTTAGGAAAGTGTGAGGTTCCGGATTTGTGAACCCGATAATTAAGAAGTGATTAGTATGTTAATGATCAATACTAATCTTATGGGATGATTAAGGTTTGGTATTGGAAGAAAAATTGGAAAATTATTCGGGTCCGGGCTGCCGAAGCCCTGCCAGCAGGCTTGCGCCTGCTGGGCGCTCGAGCGGAGAAAGCAGAACTGACCCGTGGGCTGGTTGCTCGATGGGGCGCTCGAGCGGATAAACCAGAACCTCCCGTATTCGGGCCGCTCGCCAGCCGCTCGAAGGGCGCTCGAGCGGCCGGCGCAGTATATATTTGCGCCGCGCGATTTGTTCTCCCTCATTTTCGATCGGCCGAGGGTTTTGAGGAGAGA
>JAODPA010027686.1:0-12643 GCA_025585075.1 Nepenthes mirabilis
TGCAGAAATAGCAAATACTTTGGCTGGGATAGGGGACTTAACTCCTGGGGCTTGTTTAGCCACTGGACAATCTCTGATCATGTGCCCCGCCTGCCCACAGTTATAACAAACTCCCAGCTTCTTGTAACAAGGCCTCCCTCCATGAAATTTCCCGCAATGATCACATACATCATTGGCCGTAGATCGAGACTTCTGCACCGATCGGCTCTGTTCCCCGCTGAACCCCGATGGTCTCGCCTTCTTAGAAGGCCCTTCACTAGCGCTGGCCTTGGACACCTGACTGAAAGTCCTTTGTCTTCCCCTTTCCAGTTCCTTCTCATAAATAACCGCCTTTGAAAGCAACTCTCCATAAGTTGTCAACGTCAGAGTGGAAAGGTGTCTCCTGATATCATCTCGTAAACCTTGAAAGAACCGTCTGACCTTCCTCTCCTCATCTTCCACCATGAAAGGGGCATAACGAGATAATTCAGTAAATTTCGAATCATACTCTGCCACCGAGCGGTTTCCTTGCCTTAGGCGAAGGAATTCATCTTCCATCTGCCCACGAAGATTTGCAGGGAAGTATTTCTCCAGGAAAGCTGCTTCGAACATCTCCCAGCTAATCTCCCGATCTGGCATGTTGAAAACCCTTTTCTGCATCTCCCACCAGTGGTGTGCTTCCCCCGCCAGCTTATGAGTGGCATAAAGCACCATATCCCCAGCAGGGCATTTGATTACAGCAAATACCTTCTTCAGTCGCTGAATCCATGTTTCAGCCTTCAATGGATCGGGTTCCCCTAGAAATTCAGGGATCCGTTCATTGGTAAACCGATCGTAGACCGACCTTTCCTGATGGACAGGAACTGGGGTGGTCACCGGAGTTGGTGGAGTGGTCGGAGTCAAAGCTTCTATGACTTCGGCCATTCTGTCCAGTAGGTTTGCATATCTTGCCTCACGATCAGAAGTGTTGTTAACCTGAACATTTCTCCTTCCTCTGTTAGACATGGCTGCGGAAACGTCTGAAAAGAACAATTTCGTTAGTTAAAAAAATACTATCTTAATAGCCTTTTATCCCAAAGTGTAAGTAAGGATGACACTCTTCTTGCCAATACTAAATTTGTCCTAAGTTTCCGTGTTGATTCAAACTATCCTAAAGCATCTCAGTTTTTCTCTCTGATACCAACTGTGACGACCCAACTTTTATTACCATCAAAAGTCGTCGTCAGTTCTAATTCATATAATTTATGATAAGATTAATAGATGAGCATAAAATTTTTTTTTTCTTTTCTTTTCTTCAAACCCGAGATGTATTCTAAAGATTAATAATTTCATAAATCCCAAAATGTCACGGAAATATTCTAACATTCATAAGCAGCGGAATCAAAGTTACAAGCTTCCTCAAACAAAATAAATAAAACTCCAAAAATATGCTCCAGCCAGCTAAAACATTCAGTTACACCATAGGACTCTACTCAACTTCGTCCTCCATAAGCTTGTCATCTGAAAATTTACAAGAGTGAGCTTACAAAGCCCAACAGGATACTCACATGCAGAAAACAAAAGCATACATATAATTAAAGTATAGATCATAATATAGCATAATAAAAATCATCATATCGTTTCTTCTTGGTTCATATTCTTTTCATCTTGTCTTCATCAAAATCATTCGGAATTCATATAATCTTTAGGGACCGGACGGGAGCGGACAACATCGAGGACGGGTTGTGTGCTACCCCATAACCTAAAGCCGTATCCCCTTATTATGCTCCCCGGGGCGGGAGGTAATGCCTTTAACCCGGCATACGAGGCCATAGTCAATAGTTCTTATGCCACCAAAAGGTCCCCTCCCGTGGCCCAGGAGGCATCCTCGAGTGTCACTCCAATATCATTCATCCATCTTTAACAGCAAGTTTAATGAAAACTCGGTTCTTGGTTCGTGTTCTTTATTGGCCATATATCATAGTTCAAAAGTCGGAAGAGTTTCACTTGCTATCCATAATCCATATGTTTTCTTGTTCTTTACTGAAGTTCATATCATCAAAGCCGAAGCTCATATTTCCAAAGCAAAATCTGAAGTTAAATTTTTCGAAGCTCTTTTTAATATGTAAGCCATAGTCTTGAAATGGAAAGCTCTTTTTAATTTCCGAAGTTCATTGTCGGAGTTAATTTCCTTTAATCAAGCCGGAGTTCGTTTTCATGCAAAAGAAGCCGGAGTTCATGAATAAGAAGCCGGAGTTCATCTTATGAAGGACGGAGCACAATTACATTATGCTCCAAAAGTTGGAAGTTCTTTAATTAGGGACGGAGTACCGTTTTCTTTTTAAAAGACGGAGGACTTGGACGGAGCTCTAAACGGACGGAGTGCTTTTGTTTTAAAGAAATCCGGAGCTCAAAGGGACGGAGTTGATTTTCTTTTAAAGAATCCGGAGCTCAAGGGCCGGAGTGGCTTTTCTTTCTAAAGTCCGGAGCTCAAAACCTGAAACTCATTTTATTTTCAGAGTCCGAAGCTCACAAATTCCGGAGTTCAATTTCTTTTAAAATTTGAGGTTCTGAAATCCAAAGTTCATTTTCTAATAAAAATCTGAAGTTCTTAATTCAGAGTGCATTTCTGTTAAAACCCGAAGTTCTAAATCCGAAGACTTTCTTTCATAAATCCGGAGCTCAAATGCCGGAGTGAAAATCCGGAGTGCTTAAAGTCCGAAGTTCATTAAATACGAAATTTATAAGCCGGAGTTCAAAACAAAGGAACGGAGTACTTTTAAAGACGCAAAGGCCGGAGTTCATTTTGGACGGACTTCCTTATTCAAACAGAAGGCCGGAGTAACTTTTTCACAATGAGACGAAGCATCTTATTCATAAAGGCCGGAGTACTTTTTTTTTTTTCACAATGGACGGAGCACAAAATTCATTAAAGGCCAGAGTTCATTTTTACAGTGGACGGAGCGCATAATTCAAAATGGACGGAGCATACTATTCAAAGGGCCGGAGTTCATTTTATTTCTACAGTAGGCCAGAGTTCATTTTTGTTTTCTGTAAGGACGCCGAAGTTCATTTATCTTAAATTTCAAAGATTGAATTTGACAGAACATTAACAGAATATAACTAAAATCATGCATAACAGAATTTCCTTTAAACATGCATTTCAGAGCGAACGGTAAAATCATACTCATACAGAATATCATATAATTTCATAATAACATAAATAAACATGAGTTTTAGAAATAGGGGTGAGTATCTTGCCTGAGTTTTTTTCTACTTTTTCCTTAGCTTTCTGCCTTCTGCTTTTAGGAGAGTTTCTAGTGGTGCCTTTTTTCTGAGGCCCTAAGGCCCTTATTTATAGCCCTAAGTTTGGTGGCCCTCATTTATAATTTTTCCTATTTTCCAACGTTGCTATAAATCATCCTACATTTCCCATGAGAATTTGCTTTTCAACACGTATCGGGAACTGCAGACATTCAATGATGCTCCTTCCCCAAAATTTTGCCTTAACTGTGACCGGACTTCTTCAACAAGTCCGGACTCACATTTTACTTCGGAAATCCGGAGTGATCCGGACGCGTTTTCACGTCGGGAATCCGGAGTGTTTTCTTTCAGCAAATCCGCACACATTTTTACTCCGGAAATCCAGAGTTCTTTCTTTCAAACAATTCTGCACGCGTTTTTACTCCGGAAATCCGGAGTCCTTCTTTTCAAGGAAATCCGAACCTCCAAAAAAATCCGCGCTTCAGATTCCTACGGAATCCGGAGTTCATTTACCAAGGAAAATCCGGACTTCATTTGCCCAAAGAAATTCGGACTTCTTTTATTATGGGAACTCGGACTGCATTAAGGAAATCCGGACAGCAATTTCCTCAATGCCAATTCCGGACTTCTCCACCTTTGGATTTTTGGTCAACGGGCGTTGACCGGACTTGATGGTTAAAATTTTCTTATTCAAATTTTGGGTCGTTACAACTCCATCCTTAAAAAGAACTCCAGCTTTTATGAAAGAAAGAACTCCGGATTTAAGAAGGAAACGAACTTCGGTTTTAAAGGAATGTCACTCCGATTTTTAAGAAGGAAAAGAACTCCGGCTTTGATAAAATGAGCTCCGGCCTTTAAAGAAAATAAGTTCCGTCCTCTAGCACTCCGTCCCTTTTGTTGGAAAAAGAACTCCGGCCTTAAATGTACTCAGGCCTTAACGTGAAATGAACTCCGGCTTTTGAACTCCGTCTTTTGTCAAAAAGAGCTCCATCCTTCTGAAAGTACTCCGTCCTGTTAGTGAAAAGCACTCCGTCCTGTTAGTGAAAAGCACTCCGTCCTTTTTGAGTAAAAAGCACTGCGTCCCTTTGAGTAAAAAGCACTCCGTCCCTTTGAGTAAAAAGCACTCCGTCCTGTTAATAAAAAGCACTCCGTCCTATTAGTGAAAAGAACTTCGTCCTGTTAATGGAAAGCACTTCGTCCTATTAATGAATAGCTCTCTATCCTGTTAATGAAAGGCACTCCGTCCAAGAAGGCACTCCGTCCAAAAGGCACTCCGTCCAAAAAGAACTCCGGCCTCTTTTAAAAAGAACTCCGGCCTTAAAGTGAAATGAACTCCGGCTTTTGAGTTTACGCACTCCTGCCTTTATGAAAGAAAGAACGCCGGTTTTAAAGGAATGTCACTCCGGTTTTTAAAAAGGAATTTGCACCCCGGTTTTAAAGAAAAAATACTCCGTCTTTTGAGAAAAAGCACTCCGGTTTCTAAGCACTCCGGCTTTTGAACACTCCGGCTTTTGAGCACTCCGGCATTTTAAGAAAAAGAACTTCAGCTTTTTGTACTGAAAATGAATTCCAGACTCTGTACTTAAAATGAAACCGGCTCCCCTAACCAAAAAAGAGGGCCGGCCCTTCCTTGATAAAATCTAAACCGTCCCTAAGTATATTTTTCGCCATGAAATCGAAACCAGCCTCAAGTGTAATTTAAAATCATCTTAAAGTATATGATTTCCATTACAGTTATTTGGGACCCGAGACTGACTACAGTCCAGGTAAGTTCTTGGGTGAGGCCTTATAACTTACGGTGGTAATCGAGGATAGTTCTGTCCATGGAGCGATTCATGGTCCGCCCTATCCTCAAGGGCGTTAAGCCAGGTGGAACATAGGCCGACCTTCGGGTGGCACACAGTACAGATATCCCTCGGGATGGGATATATATGACATGATAGGCCTTAGATTGTGTGGATTGAACACAATCTATTCTCGATCGTTCGCCCCTTCCGCTAGTTGGGTACACTGACAGGGTTTGAAATTGTTAAGATATGTCACAGTAGAAGATGAAAATGTATTGTACAGTGAAAAGATGATAGAGTATCATCTGATAAAAAGATGATAATGAATCGTATACAGTGAAAAGATGACAGTGAACAGTATAGATTAGTGTTTTCAGTTTTATCATGCATCAGTAAAGTTTATAGTTATTATTTTACAGTCTATAGTGTAACGATTTATGAAGCAAGAGATTTAATATTGTTATAGTATGTCTTTACTATTTTCCCAGATGATGTTTTGATTAAACGTTCTAGTTCTGCATAGTTATATGATCATTTTGGCATAACCGTTTTACAGTTCATATGCATATACCTTGTTGGGCCTTGGCTCACTGTTTTATATTTTTACCCCACAGATGAAGCTTTAGAGCTTATGCCTAACGAGTTGCAGTGATTAGAGCTTGTCTAAAGGATTATTAAAGATCTCGGAATCTTAATTTAGAGAAATATTATTGTAATGACTTGATGGACTTCTATGGTT
Organism: Nepenthes mirabilis; assembly: GCA_025585075.1. Classification (NCBI taxonomy): domain Eukaryota; kingdom Viridiplantae; phylum Streptophyta; class Magnoliopsida; order Caryophyllales; family Nepenthaceae; genus Nepenthes; species Nepenthes mirabilis. The sequence goes on from JAODPA010027686.1 coordinate 5,749, forward strand.
AAACATTTTTGGCTATGTACTCGGAAATAAATATCTTGGAATAAATATGAATGTTTCCGCAAGTGTTAGAACAACTTCCGCTATACTTATTATGGTTAAAAGTATGTTGGTCCTAGATGGCATCTGTAATCCTGTGTTGCACCCAATTGGTTTAGTTTGGGTTTTCAATTGTGTTATGAATGACGGAATCAAAAAAAAAATCCGTTCCGTCACAAGATCAGTTACATCCCCAAATCGGTTGAAGCACCTCGGTCATATGCATGTCGGATAGCATGCATTTCGGTCCATACCAGCAACATGCCGCAGCATCCCGGTTAAAACAGCCATCTCGGATCCAGGAGCAATCATAAATCGGCACTCTATGCATGACATCCATCCTGCAGCAACACCATCAACACCATCACAGATGGTGTCAATGCCATGACAATCCATCCACATTCTTCAACGAGAGAAGAACAAACGCAGTGTCAATGCCTGCAGCAAGGCTCTCCATAGGCAGCAGCTAAGAAAACAAGACATAAGCAAAAGTGATGGGCAAAAAAACAGCAATCTTTAGCAAACACAGCATCAGCAGCCACAGTTGGCAGACAAAACCTCCAACATACACTCAAGAAATTCTGTAGAAGATATACTACCACCCAGCACATCACACGCACTGCATGAGAATTCATCAAGGAAACTGGCTTCAACAGGTAAGGTAGCACAAAACCAACTACCTCAACTTGCCTCTAAACAACCCTAAGGAATAGCAGAGCAGATATTGGTAGCTCTCGAAACAACTCAGAGCAGAAAGCCCACCACGGGCAAAAGCAAGACCCAAGAATACAATAGCAAATTCCAGTAGCAAGAAGTCAATTCGGGAGAGATCTCCATTCCTGCCAAATCTGAAACCCTCAGGCCAATTTGGCTCTCAGTCAGCGTTTATGCAAGATAATCAAGATAAGGGACATGTAGAAAGTAGAATGCCCATTCCAGAAATAATCGCATAAACAACACCTAATTCACCAATTTTTTCAGATATGCAAACTGTTAATATTATATCTCATGATCCATTTCCTCCAAAATAGAATATATCTGATGATGAAATTTATATAATTGGAATTGGATTATTCTATAGAGAAACTAAGAAGGAATCTAATCCATCTTCTATAGATCAAATGATTAATGATATTCAATATGAAGAACTGTATAACGATTATCAAAATTATCCTAAGAAATATTCAGAAATAAACTTCTACGAATTTATTCCTGATATGGATATGTTAAGAAATGAATTTATATTAGAGAAAATTAAGCATATTAGGGACTGGTATTTTAAAACATATAATAAAGTACAATTAGAAGAATTAAGAATTTTGCGGAAATAGAAAAAGATGTCATGAAAAAGAATTTTATCATATTTTGAATGGTTTCTTCATTATATTTGGAATACCTCAAAACACACAAAATATCAATATTAATAATAGAATTACTACCACCTGGAATACTATAAATGGATAACAAATTATATCTATTCATCCTCCACTTATAGGGTTAAAGTTAAATATTGATAATACAACTATTATTGCAACTCTATTTAAAAAGAGAGCTGACAGAAAATATGATAGTAATACAATATTAGAAGATATGAAAATGGTATATGAACAAAATAATTATCAATCTCAAATACTCTATACAATTGCTCAGCAAATAGATAGAATAGAACATACACTACAAAATAAAGTAGAAAATCCTTATCAATTTCTATATAGTAGAGCTCATTATCAACCCATGGAATATAATTATTAGAATTATAAGGACTCATGGTATAATGCATTTTATCTTCGCTCCTACAGTCATTCTTGGTTCTTCAAATTTGATCAAAATTGTTCCAAATAAATTTTCTTTTGGTTCTCTGAATGGAGGCTTTACTTTGGCCCTTGTTTGACTATTTATCCGACTCTCATTAATGAAGCACGGCTCTACTATGAAAGACTTACACGAGAAATATTTCTTGATCATCGTAAAATTGTATTTTATATTGACTACGCTATTCCGTCGATAATATCTTGGGCTTTTACCTGTTGAGCAATTTATCTTGATACACCATTATCAATTGTACGAGACTTCAAAGTAAAATGGTGGGATAAATTTGATTACACGACCATTACACCACAACAAATTCTTTTTTTTTGGTAAGTAAGTAAATTTGGATTAATGGGAGAAAAAATTTACAAGCTATGATTTATCACAAAATGTTTTTCCGACTTGGGGATAAAGCATAGGAGTTAGGACATACCCAGCGTACGTTGGTACATCAGAAGAGATCAACAGAGCAACCATGAAAAAATTCATTAAGAAAAATTACAATATCAAGATGACATTCAAATTGCGTATCCAAATCGACAATTGAAACTCACGTCAAAGGCGGACTTGAAATGCAGTTCCAATTCGGCACAATACAGCCACTCTGGCTTTTAAAAGGCATAATGCCACTCTGGCCTTAAAGGTCACAAGGCTGCTCCGGCCGTTAGGGGCACAAGGCCACTCCGTCCCTCAAGCCTCTTTAACTCCGGCTTTCAAGACGCACAAGGCATTTCCGGCCTTCAAGGCGCCACAATTCACTCCGGAAATCAAAACGCGCAAGGCAACTCCGGCATCAAGAGGCGCAATTCAACTCCGGCCAAAAAGCACACTGTTCTTTAAGAGGCACAAATCAACACCGTCTTAATTCACTCCGGCATTTAAGCGATAAATCACTCCGGCATCCAAGAGCGAAAACTCAACTCCAGTTTTAGAGTAGCACAAGGCCACTCCGGCCTTGTCAATAGCAGAACAGAACCAGCTATTCACAGATCCAGCTCTTCACAGACTCCGGATATTGAAGGCACAAGGCCACTCCGGCCCCATGAGCATCTCCGTCCACTCCGGCCAATGAGACAAAAATCACTCCGAAAACATCTCGCAAGGCCACTTCGGCTGCATAGCAGAACAAGAAGCACTCTGGCCTCCAGCTGCCTCACGGCACAAAACCACCCACTCCCAAACCAGCGGCTGCAGGTTTTCATGCATGAGAAGTCCGATTTTTCTTGGATGCAGCATTACGCCGCCTTCCAGACTTGTATTGTAGCCAGGGTTCTTCAGTCCGGATCATAAAGGCATTGCCATATAGCCCATCTAAAAATTCAATCTGATTACAATTCTGGATACCCGGAAAACTCGTTGCCGATTTCAGCAAGGAAGACAGGAATCCAAAAACAACATTCTCCTCCTCTTGCCGTAAAAACTAGTTGGAAAGCCAACAAATAAGCATCAGGGGGAAACCCTTTATCTGCCGCATCCAACGGAAAGGCTGAGCGGAACTTACTAAGGTTCTCAACAGTTATATCCTACCAGCACCTATTCAGGAAGTCCTTCACAAGGTTCCTATGCTCAGCAAGGGTGTCTTGAAATAGTTGACGAGTGCCATGCAAGGTTCCTATGCTCATATAGATCTTCAAGCCAAAAATTCATTTTATCAAGAAGTTAAAGGAATATTGCCAAAAATATCTCATTGTGGAAATCCTATAGTCGACAGCATCTACAATCAAATGTTCCAAATAGAAGTACTAGCTGTACAAATTCCAAAGACATCTCTAACACCATCTGTACACTCTTGTCGATCACAAAGAAATTCTCATTCAAGACCTCCAGTTCAAACTCATGACAACATTAATGATATACTTCAACACATTCGAGAATCACAAGATAGAGCACAAGTTAGAGTAACAAGTATAAAATCACTATTACAAAAACAACGAAGAAGTTGGGCCTCTATTGCAGATGAAGAAGATCTTGCAGCTACTGAAGCCGCCCTCACCAAAGAACTTGCTGACACAAAGTAGAAATAATTGACTCATCCACGCCATCCACACCATTGGCCAGTCCACTTCCTTTTAACCCAACTATGGATCAAGCTGGACATGCTCAAGACCCATTTAATTTTTAAGTACTTGATTTATAATAAAAATTTTCATTAACATATTGCTTGCAGGTATTAGTCATATCTTCACTTCATCTCCACTTCTTCATGTCTCCCACAAAGAAACCTGACAAAATGCTACAGTACCCCGGTAAAATACTATTCATGAATAGTAAAAGCATACGAATAAATAGCAAAGATTCGCGAATTTCTCAAACAACGCAAAAGGAATGACATGATACAAAACAACATGAAGTGACAAAAAACAAACTCAAGATGCTGCAAAAAGATGGACAAGATGCAAAACAAACTGAAGCGACGTATAACAACTAAAGCAAAGTCATCTTTACGATTCCTTAACTTTTTATCAACGGCTCAGATTGCTTTCAGACGGCTATTTAAAGATCCTCAAGAAGCAGAAGGCGACGCAAGCTACAACCAAGCTACTCCAATGAAGCCAAAGCCCAAATCTCCCCTCATACCATTGTCCCTCGTAAATACCATTTCCTATTGTGTGCCTTGTACTATCTCTTCCTATCGAGTATACTGTGAGTTCTATAAGATCATCATGTGTACTGTAAGTCTGGTATGATTTTTTTTAATTAAAAGCTTTGTAAAGTTTTCTTGAAACTTCTGGTATAATCTCTTCTCTTTCTGAATTATTGCATATTTTAAAGTTTTAAATGAAAAGATCCTACGTTATTCTAATTGGTATCAGACAGGATCTTTTCATTTTTTGGTATCAGAGAAATAATAAAAGTTAAGGTTATTATATCCATTATAGTTTAAAACAAAGAGCTATTAAACTTTTAATCAAGCTAGGAATTGATATTCCTATCCTATTATACCTTAGAGATCAAACCCTATTAAAATATAAAGATTCTATTTTAATGATTGTTCAATCTAATCTCTGTAACAGAGCAATTTATTTTGATTGTGTACCAAATTTTATTGTTGACCTAAAAAATCCAACTATCCTAAATACGTTAGTTTTAAATGTTCATTTACCTGGTTTGTCCCAACAAGAAGAGCGAAGAGGATTTCTAATACTTTATCGCATTTATTTTTAGTTATTAACAATGCAATTTAGTCCAAAATGTCTAATCCAAATACCACCTAGTGAAACAATTGTTTTGCATGTAAAAGCAGATCATGCCACTATATTTACACCAAATTTATTAAAATGTGATGAAATTACGTTGCCACCATAATAGCAAGTTAATCTTACACAATCACCGAGACATCTAACTAGAAGAGAATTTTCTGAAATTTCTGAAACTTTTGAAGAAAATATTATTTTTAATTTTCGTACTCCATAATTACCGCGATCGTTAACTCTAACACACAAAAAAGACAAACACTTTTATCTGATTATGAAAGTGCTAGACCATCATCTGTTAATACATGTTATCAGTCTACACATACGCAAGACAATCAAGGTAATAGCATATAGAAAGTAGAATGCTTATTCCAGAAATAATCACACAAACAACACCTAATTCACAAACTTTTTTAGATATGTAAACTATTAATGTTATATCTCATGATCTATTTTCTCCAAAATGGAATATATCTGATGATGAAATTTATAAAATTAAAATCGGATTACTATATAGAGAAACTAAGAAGGAATCTAATCCATATTCTACAAATCAAATGATTAATGATATTCAATATGAAGAACTGTGTAACGTTTATCAAAATTATGCTAAAAAATATTCAGAAATAAACTTTTATTAATTTATTCCTGATATGGATATGTCAAGAAACGGATTTATATTAGAGAAAAATAAGCATATTAGGGACTGATATTTTAAAACATATAATAAAGTACAATTAGAAGAATTTAGAATTTTGTGAAAATAAAAAATGATGTCGTTAAAAAGAAATTTATTAGTTTTTGAATGGTTTCTTCCATATATTCGGAATACTATACAGCAACCTCAAAATATACAAAATATCAATGTTAATAATAGAAAAATTCAAAAGTAAAGGTTATAATTATATCCATTATAGTTTAATACAAATAGCTATCAAACCCTTGATCAAATCAGGAATTGATACTCCTACTTGTTATGTCTTAGAGATCAAACCCTAATAAAATATAAAGATTCTATTTTAGCAATTGTTCAATCTAATCTTTGTAATGGTCCAATTTATTTTAATTGTGCACCAAATTTTACTGTTAACCTAAAAGATCCAACTATCCTCAATACGTTAGTTTTAAATATTCATTTACCTGGTTTATCTCAACAAGAAGAGCGAAGAGGATTTCTAATTCTCCATTGCATTTATTTTAAATTATTAACGACACAATTTAATCCAAAATGTCTAATCCAAACACCACCTAGTGAAATAATTATTTTGCATGTAGAAGCAGATCATGCTACTACATTTACACCAAAATTATTAAAATGAAAAGAAATCACGTTGCCACCACAACGGCAAGTTTATCTTACACAACCACCGGGACATCTAACTAGAAGAGAATTTTCTAAAATCTTTGAAACTCCTGAAGGAAATATTATTTTTGATTTTCGTACTCCACCGTTACCGCGATCGTTAAGCTTTAACACACAGAAAACACAAACATTTTTATCTGATTATGAAAGTGCTAGACCATCATCTGTTAGTATACGTTATCAGTCTACATATACGCAAGATAATCAAGATAATAAACATGTAGAAAGTAGAATGCCTATTCCAGAAATAATCACATAAACAACACCTGATTTACCAACTTTTTCAAATATGCAAACTATTAATGTTATATTTCATGAACCATTTCCTCCAAAATGGAATATATCTGATGATGAAATTTATAAAATTGAAATTGGATTACTATATAGAGAAACTAAGAAGGGATCTAATCTATATTTTATAGATCAAATGATTAATGATATTCAATATGAAGAACTGTATAACGTTTATCAAAATTATGCTAAGAAATATTCA
>JAODPA010027697.1:0-12643 GCA_025585075.1 Nepenthes mirabilis
ACTATTTAAATAAAAAAATAACAGAATTGATGGGTATGCCCCTAATGGGCTAGCCTAATAAGAAAAATGGCCCAGCTCCACAAAGACCCATATGTCAAGAAAACAATCCCAACAGATTGCATAAGTCAAGCCTTCCTGCCAAAGGAAGGATGGTCGCGCCTTCTTGCCCAAGGAAGGAAGGTCACGCCTTCTTGCCTAAGGAAGATCGCCCTGCACTCCATCTATATAAGCCCACAGAGTCTCCACTCCAGAGAACGCTCACTTCTAAGTATACAAACGCTAACTGCAATAATCCCCTACTCATCTTTTACACTCCAGAGGCACCTTTCTCTCCAATATCTGTCATAATAACTCAACAGTCCTTCAAACTTCCACGCTTATAGGACTTAGTCTCCCGCTTATTCCTCGTGAACACAGAGTTGGGAAAATTGTGCTTATCACGAGCTGCTAGAACGCCTGTTACGTCTAAAAATGAGCACTCCTTGCCCTCTCTCTCTCTCTCTCTCTCTTTACTCTCATTTCCATTTTTCTTCTTAAAAGTCGAAAGCCTATTACTGACTTGAGTATTGGAGTATTTTTTATAGGACAATATTCCACCGACATCTAACCTCTTATTTGTTGTAGTGGTGTGTAGGGTCCAAACTCGGTGAACGGAGCTAGATCCAGATAATCAAATCAACCTGAATCTATTTAAAACTCGGATCCAGACAATCAAGTTGACCCGAATCTGTTCAAAACTCGGATCCAAGGATGTATCATTGACGCTGTCTGTAGGAAGCGCTTATGAAAATCCTACCACACTTTTCTAGAAAACTCTCTCATCCTCACCACCTGAACTAACCAGAACAGTGAACACAAGAGCACAAGCTAGCAAACCTACTAAAGACTTGACCTCTCCTGACCAGGACCACGCTACTGCTGTCGTCGTCAATGGGGTGCCAGCTCCCTTCTTTCTACATCTGGTGGAGTATATGTAAAATACCAACAAGATGATCCACATGTTCTACTCCCAACAGGAGCACTCACAGATGGAGGTTCCGCCCATAGCAGTCCTCACACAGGCCTCCAGGAGAGGAGGCCAAAGGAAGAAGAAGCCAGCCAAAAAGCCCAGAAGGTCGGCCTACACCCAGATCCCCGAATCTTCATGTGCTCCAACCAAACCAAGTTTAAAGAGTGCTCAGGAAGCATGACTCCGGAGGAAAGTCCAGAACGGAGGAACCTCCGATACTCTCAGGCAAAGACCAGGAACCTAGTCCAGAAGGCACCCTCCAGGACCGTCAGATCCACTGGAGGCAGTAGCCGGTCGGCTACTAGCTACTCTAGAGAAGGAACAGAGTTGAGGACCTATCTCAACTCTAAGAGATCAACTAACTCTAAGAGAAGCTTCACGGAGCTGACTGACTTCTTTTTGGCCCAATACGCTTCCAGTCGCTGAGAGAAAAAATAGCCGTGGCACATCTCCCACATTAAGCAGAAGTAGGGAGAAAATCCACAGAATTTTTTGGATCACTTCGTGACGGAAGCCAGGCAGATTCCCAGGCTTACAAAGGAGATGAAGCTGGGCAATTTCTTCTCTGCACTAACGTACGGGGATTTCTTCAGGCACTTGGTGCATAAGAACCTGCAGACCTTCCGGAAGATGGAATCTATCACTTGGGCTTACGCGGCGGTGAAAAAGGCCAATGAGGTTATACATCTAGAACGAACCGAATAGCCTTACTTGTTCCCCAGAGAGGGAAATAGAAAGTTCAACAGTGGCGATCACTCCCACCGAAAGCACCACAAGACCGAACCGCTAGAGTGCAAGGACTATGGGTCCATCAGCCTAACGCCCTTGACTGATACGCGTTCGAACGTCCTCATGCAGATCCGTGGGGAGAAGTTTCTTAAGTGACAAAAATCACTTAAGAAGGTGGAGGGAGGAAATCCGACAAAGTACTACGATTTTCATCGATCTCCCGGACACTCCATGGAGGACTGCAAGACTCTCCAGTGGGAGATAGAAGAGCTGATCAAGAGGGGCCATCTCACCAGGTTCGTTAAGGGCCTTGGCCAGAGCTCTATCACTACAGGTAGAGAAGGACAGGAGCTTTCCCCACCACAAAACTGGGTTACGACAGGAGTGGTCAACATGATCACCACCTGATCGGCCAAGAACCCAACGAACCACAAGGAGCAGCAGACTGGCAGGAAGAAGCAATGCACCATGGACAATGTCATTAATTTTAGTGACAATGACATAGCACATGTAGTTTTCCCCCATGCAGATCCCCTTATTGTATCCACACTCAATTTAGACGGTAACGTCGACTACCAACTGAAATGAATATTTATTGACAATGGAAGTTCTCCTGATTTACTCTACCTCAATGTATTATTTAAACTTTGTTTAAAAAAATCAATTAAAACCTATCGAAGGCCCGTTGTATGGCCTTGACGAAGAAACAGTACCTGTCCAGGGGACAATCCAATTGGAAGTCACATTAGGCACATACCCGAAAATGGCAAGTCATACACTTATCTTCTTAGTAGTCGACCTGCCCTCCGTATACAACGCTATACTAGGTCGACCGTGCCTAACAACATTTGGAGTCGTCACTTCAATACCACACCTCAAAATAAAATTCTCAATACCATACGGTGTAGGCAAAGTACTGGGTCACCAGGCCAATGGGCAGACATGTTACATGTCCCAAATCGCTCCTAGCGGCAGCACCAGAACAGTAGGAGAACTCAACCATCGAAACAAAATAATCTTGTAGCAGGCGTAGTCCAGTGAAGCAACTGACCTGGTCCTACTGAACCCGGATGCTCTGAAAAAGTGCGTACAGATCGGTAGCTCACTCACTGGTACGCTGCGCGACGAGCTGATCACGTTCCTATGATGGAACTCTGACATCTTCGCATGGACTCTCGCTAACATACCTGAGATTCCGGCTGGGGTAATGGTCTACAAGTTGGGTATTGATGCTGACTGCAAGCTCGTCAGGCAGAAGTGGAGAAACTACTCGTTAGAAAAGTTGGTCGCCATTCGAGAGGAAGTAAGAAAATTGCTTGACGCTGGTTTTATTAGAGAAGTCCAGTACTCTAATTGGCTCTCCAAAGTCGTCCTGGTAAAGAAGAGTAATAGGAAATGGCGAATGTGTATCGATTTTATAGACATTAACAATGCCTACTCGAAGGACAGCTTTCCTTTACTCAAGATCGACCTGCTGGTAGACTCGACGTCTAGACATGAGCAGTTGAGCTTCATGGACTCATACTTGGGCTATAACCAAATTAGGATGAGCCAGAAGGACGAGGAGCATACCTCGTTTATGACAAACTAGGGCACTTATTGTTATAAGGTAATGCCCTATGACTGAAAAATATAGGAGCCACTTACCAGCAACATGTAAACAAAATGTTTGAGAATCAGATCAGCCGCAGTATGGCGGTCTACGTCGACGACATGCTCATCAAGAGTAGGACCACTGGCGACCATATTCACAATTTGGCAAAATCATTTGGAGTGCTCTGCGCACACCAGATGAGGCTGAATCCAGCCAAATATGTCTTTGAAGTGTTTTCGGGAAAGTTCTTGGGTTTCATCGTCTCCCAACAAGGAATCGAGGCAAACCCAGAGAAGATCAAGGCCCTTGTGGACGTGGCTCTCCCTCGAAGCATCAAGGATGTCCAGCGATTGACTGGACGACTAGCAGCCTTGTCCCGCTTATTAGCGAAGTCTGGTGATAAGTACCAGCCGTTCTTTAGGGCACTAAGGGGGACAAAATCAAACGGATTCCAATGGACGGCAGATTGCCAAGTATCCTTCAATGAGTTAAAGAAATATTTGGCTAGCCAACCACTACTGACATCATCCAAGGACGGAGAGGACTTGTACCTTTACCTTGTGGTATTAGAGGTATCCCTTATCTCCATCCTCATATGCCAGGACTCCGACACTTAACGGCTGGTCTACTATCTGAGCAAAATGTTGACTGGCCCAGAGATGCACTACTCGAGCACGGAAAAGTTAGCCTTACTTTCAGGCGCACCGCGTGATTGTTCTCATCGACCTGCCTCTGAAGTGCATTATCCAAAACCCGATGTTTCTGGGCGACTGGTAAAGTGATATATCAAATTGGGCGAATTTGATATCGAGTTTTGGCCCAAACCTGCCACAAAAGCGCAGGCTCTAGCTGACTTCATCGTCAAGACCACGACCCCAATTCTCGAAGAACAGCCCCCGGAGAATGCGGAGCTGCATGAGGGAGTACCAGAATGGGTACTCCATGTAGACAGATCGTCTATGGACACAGACAGTGGTGCCGGGGTGATCCTTAGGACCCCTGACGGGTTTGAGGTGAAGTACTCCCTTAGACTTGACTTCTTGGCTACCAACAATATTGCCAAGTACGAAACCCTGTTAGACGGGTTAAGATTGACCAAAGAATGCTCAGTTAAACGATTGGCTGTTTACAGTGACTCTGAGCTAATCATTAACCAGGTTAACGGGAGCTTCGAGGCGAGCAACCCACACTTGGCTAAGTGCTTTACCAAGGCAAGGGAGGCTGCCCGGAGTTTTGATAAGCTAACCCTGGTCCATCTTTCCAGAACTGAATCTGGAAGGTTGACCGGCTGGCTAGAGCAGCAGCGGCCAAAAGTCCAAAGCAGTACTCAAGGGACATGAAGGAGATTCTGAACACTCCTAGCATATAGAAATAGGAAACAATGCAGATCTTCGGGATGGAAAATTGGACGATGCCATACCTAAGGTATCTGACGGACGGAACACTACCAGAAGACACAGAGGAGGCCTAGCAGATCAAGAAGAGGGCTGGTTGGTACATTGTAGTCAATGGAAAATTGTATCGCTGCGGTTACACAACTCCGTACCTCTGGTACCTAACCCCTGAGGAAGCTGACTACGCCTTGGGTGAAGTGCACCTTAGGATTTATGGATCGCACATCGGCGGCAAGAACTAAGCATTCAAGATCATGCGATAAGGCTACTATTGGCCGTCAATGAAAAATGATGCACTCGAGTTCATAAAGAAGTGTAAGAGCGGCCAACTTCATGACAACCTTCACCACCAGCCATCCACCGAGCTGAAGTCCCTCCAGGCGTCTTGGGCCTTCATGCAATGGGGGCTCGATATTCTCGGCCCATTTTTCATCGCAACGGGGCAAAGAAAATTTATCATAGTAGGCATTGACTACTTCACCAAGTGGGTCGAGGCCATCTCGTTAGCCAAAATCACATAGCACAATGCTCTGAAATTCGTTCGCCAGAGCATTATCAGCAGATTTGGAGTCCCAGAGGTCATAGTGACTGACAACGATACTCAATTTTCAAGAAAGTGTTCACCAAGTATTACACCAGCCTTAGCATTAGGTTGGTCCACACTTCGGTGGCATACCCTCAAAAGTCTTAGGGGGCTAGTGCGGCACACGCGATAACCTCCTTCACAAGGAGATAGTGTGTTCAGTCAACGATGGTTGACAGGAGCAAAGTGCTCCTCCAAAGCTGGCCGCCCAAGTCTACACTTGGATAGGGTCACCAAGCAATACTCATGAGCAAGTACTAGACCGGCTTAATGCAAATGACAGCCTTAAAAACACCCCCAAGGACTTCACTCCTTTGGGAAGCACCATGAACGCCCAAAACAAGGTGGACGGCCAACTCACAAGAAGTGCACCAAGTTGGCCACCCAGTACAGCGATGGACAAAACTGAAAGCAGCAATAAAGGAAAAGGAATACAACATGAAAACACCCATTTTATTATAATAAAATGTGTTTACATCATATAACAAAAGAATAACTGAATTCGCCAAAAAACTGAGGCGATGGTGGCCCATGACTATCCCGTGGCTCCCCCATGAGGCTCTTGCAGCACTGAACAGACCGATTCGATAAATTAATAAGATCCACTGGAAAATTAGAATCAACCAGCCACATGATACGCCTACTAATATTGATCCCCTCCCATAACCGTGACAACATCATGTCCATGGCCTTGTGAGGGCGGATGTGGAGGCTCAGATCATTCTCCAGGGTAGTCATCTACCCAGCAAGCTGGTGGAGACGCCTCTTAACCCATCCATTCTCTTCCTTCAAGTGGGCATTCTCCTCCATCAGACGATCGCTCTCCTCCACCAGGCCGGCCACCACGGCTTCTTTCAAACTAGCCACCTCTTCTTTCAAGCTAGCAACCTTATCCTTTAAGCTAGCGTTCTCCGCCTCCATGCTAGCCATGACAGACTCAGGGCAACAGCGTCCTCCCTATGCCCCGCCTTCACAACCTCAAGCTCTGCATCAAGCCAGGCGATCACAATTTCTCTATCAAAGATCACCTTGTCTCTCTGCCCAAGTACCTTCACAACTACGCCCACGACTTTGTCAGTCTGTAAAAAAGTCAAGAGTCAGTAACGACAAGACAAAAAGCAAACAAAGTTATGAAGGTATACTTGCCAGACCCTTTGTGGTAGCCTTACAGGCCTGATGTGCAGCCTGGACTCTGACGGTGGCAGACTCTGAGAGGATTCCTCCTGAGAGGGCCTAACAATGACCTCCTCCACATACTCCTCTGGAAACCCTACAGAAAGAGTTTCCATCCCTGACGACTCCCTGGCAGAGGGCTCCTCCAATGCCTCCACAATCTCGCCAACAGCCTAAACAGGCTCTCCAGCAATTAGTGCCCCTTGAGCCTCCTAGGGATCCCCAGTAGCAGGCTCCTTCGACGGTACAGTAGCAGGCACATCCCTGGGTTCCCCGGATGGCATCCCCTCTGAAAAATTAGTAGCCCGCTCCACTATGGGATCCATCAGAAACTCCACAGGGCCCAAACGCTCCGGTTGTGACAAGGCCAAAACAACGTAGCTGTCGGAGGACTGAAATCTTGTCCTAGAAGCCTCATCAGCAGGCCCAATGCCGCCCAGACCAGAGCTATCGCCAATGCCCGAAAGCTGGCCGGCTAACACACTCCCAGGTTCGGGGGAGGAAGACGATGAGGGTGGCACCATTCTTTTCACCCTAGAGCCCTCAGGCGTTACATCACAGGATGGTTCTCTGATCACTAGGGGCCCTGCCTTCCTCTTTTTGGGCAATTCCCTCACCTTCTTCTCCGGAGAAGGACGCCCGCACTTGGCCCTCTTGGCCTCAGCATGGGAGACCAAGTGGTCTCTCCGAAAATTCCCAATATGGGTCTCAACTAACTTAACCAACCATGACAGGGATGCCATCTCCACCTCAGAAGGAGCTCCAGCATACACATCAGACACCTTGTCCCACTCCCTGGCTTACTTGAAGACCACCGTGTGGGGCCAGATAAATCCACTCCGCTCCCTGGTTGAGCTTAAAAAGCCCTCTAACCATCGACATCACAAGCCGTCTCGAGTGCTGACGGAGAAATATATAGAAAATGCACAAATATCAAATCGTATTTGCATGAAACTGTGCGATTAGGACTCGAAGAATCTGAAAAATCGATAGCAGCTCATCTAGGATTGGAATACATAGTCCACTTTGTAGATGGGCTTTGTATATGGTTACGAAGCCCGCAGGAGGCAAGAATGCTCTATTGTCCTTCCCGGGAACTTGAAAAATAACCTCTTTGGGAATGTTATACTCCACGTACAACTCCTTCATATCGCCTTCATTGAGGACAGAAACAATATCAGTAACAGAGGCCATGATCAGTAAGACGTCCAGGGTTTCTCTCTTTTTTAGGTTAAGGAATACGAAGGAACAAAGGAAAGCATGGGAAAATTCAAAGTGAATCGGATGAACAACTTAAAGGCCAGTGTGAACACACAAAATCCCCTCATAAACGTGCGCCATCATTGCTGCCACGTGTCATTTCCCAAAAAGATGCTGTCGAATCAGATCCTCTGGCCATCAATTATCGGGATCCTGAATTCATTGTGTGAAGATACGTGGCCACCTTTTCGTCTGACAGTCCTGCTCATGATCACAAGTCTCTCCAACTCCCACGAGTTCTCCAGAGTTTTGCCAAGATGGTCAACAAATTTGATCAATATTTTCTTTGCCCAGTTACCCGGAGTTTGACCAAGACGGTCAACAAATCCGATTAACATTTCCTTCACTCTACTTTAGAAGATCAACAGCTCCGTCACCCTCAACGAATGACTGTCAGACGTATCCCATCATGAACATACTGGAGACCGAAATTCAGACCACTGGTATGGGAGACTAGTGATGGGTAGGCCCGTAATGGGCTGGCCCAATAAGAAAAACGGCCCAGATCTAAAAGGCTCATATGTGCATCCGGATAGTAAACGTCAGCGTTGACCGTATGAGAGGCCAACTGGACGGCCAACATGCACCCGTGAGACGGTCAATGTCTCTGTTGACCGAAAGCACTGTAGCAAGCAGGCCCAAAGGGGAAAAGCCTTACATAAGCCAGGCCCAATTGGGCCGACACTTTCGTAGACGACCAACAATGATTTTCTTTTCTGATTTTGCGCCTTCCCAGAAGTTAATCTACACTAAAACGGATACTAGCATATTCAACGCCCTTCCCATGAGGAAGACACCAAATTTTCTCTTCCTACCCATGGTAAACCCTAACGGTAACAAAGTATGAAAGGAAGGCGAATAATCTTGAGAACCGTTGCCCGCAGAAAAAGAAGTAATCCCAACAGATTGGATAAGTCAAGCCTTCCTGCCCAAGAAACATCGCCCTATTGAGTGCAGGAATCTTGCCTTCTTGCCCAAGGACGGTCGCTCTACACTCCATCTATATAAACCCACGGAGTCTCCACTCTAGAAAAAGCTCACTTCTAAGCACATAAATGCATCTTTCAGACTCCAGAAGTACCTTTCTCTCCAAGGCCTGTCATAATATCTCAACAGTCCTTCAAGCTTCCACGCTTACAGGACTTAGCTTCCCGCTCGTTCCTTGTGAACACAAAGTTAGAAAAACCGTGCTCATCACGAGCCACTAGAATGCCTCTTACGTCTGAAAACGAACACTCCTTGCCCTCTCTCTCTCTCTACTCTCATTTTCATTTTCCTTCTTAAAAGTCGAAGGCCTATTACTGACTTGAGTATCGGAATTTTTTCGGTGGGATAACATCCCGCCGATGCCTGACCTCTTGTTTGTTATAGTGGCGTACAGGGTCCAGATTCGGTGAACGGAGTCGGATCTAGACAATCAAGTTGACCCAAATCTGTTCAAAACTCGGATCTAGGGACACATCAAGAATAATTATTTGAAATATTGTGAAAGATAATAAAAAGTGCAAGGCCTTATCCAATCCCAATATTCCTTTAACATTCTCACAAAACATCCATTCTCGTCTTTAAGGACAAAGATTTCATTATTCACAATTCAGTAAGCTAAATTAATTTATATAAAATTAAGATTAATAAAAAGTAAAAATTTAAAAGTCAAGAACACATACTGAAATACAATAAAAATTTATTTGATGAAACTGGCTTCAATTCTGGTTAATAAAAGATAGAATCAATGATATGAAACTAATTCGGTCAATAAATTCTCAAATTAATTAATAATTAAATTAATTTTGGTTGACGATATGATAACCGGTTTACCAAATTACACCCGATTAGTAACCAAACTTGGACCGATTGATCAAATAAAGTACAAATTAAATTAATTAACCAAACTTATATATATTACAACACCCAAATAAGCTGAAAATCATCAAAATTCAACAAGAAAGTCAAGGCATCAACAGCAGTCGGCAGCTCAATTTTTCTCTCTTTTTACCAAGTAATTAATTAATTAAAAAGTAAAAGATGGTATAAAAGAGAAGAGACACACGTGGCTAATGAGGGTCTAAAAATATATTAAAGATTAACCACCAATGGAGCAATAACAAGTAGCTAAAGGAGAAATTGCCACCTTAGTCTTTTGCATGGCTTGGTTTAACATGAATTTGTCACTTCATGGGGGCATGAGGCAACTCCAAAATTTTTGGGTGAAGACTAAGAATATTGAAAAGTAATTAAATAAAAAGAAAAGATGAAGAAATCATGGGGATGCCGGAGGAAAAAGGGGAGCAAAATATAAAGTAAACTTGAACCAGAACCAAGAAGACCCGGTTGGTTGCTGAGTTTCAAATTTTAATTAAAAATATTTTCAAGCAATAACTCCTTTCCCTCTTTGATTTGTTATTAAATTCTTGATCTTATCTTAAAGTATTGGCGGTCCAATACTTAAAAATCCCACCGAAGCCATGCTAAAATGAGTAAAGTTTAGCAACATGCCAAAATGAAACTTTATTGTTAAACTCTACTGTATCTTGCTGATATCTGAATTGTTTCATACCTCATTTGATCAATTCATGTAATGAATTTTTTACTGTATATCCTTTAATATGTTGAATAATTCACCATATTTTTGTTCTGGAATAATCCTTTCCATTACCATGCTATAATGAGTAAAGATCAACAACATGTCAAAATTAGAGTCTGTTGATAAACTCTGTTGGACGTTACTGATGTCTGAATTTTTATATACCCTATTTGATCGATTCATACCTTAAAATTTTTACTGAATATACTTTAAGATATTAGCTAAATTACTATATATTTTTCTTAAATAATTGTTTCCATTACCCTGCTAGAATAACCATAATTCAGAAATATTCATCATGAAGTTGGTTCTGCAACTTGCTGTTATGCTTACTAATATGCAAATTTTTACATACTGTTAATGACCGATTTCTTCCATGAACATTTTAGTGATAAAATTTTAATATGTTGGCTAAATCAGCATATTTTCAGTTTGGAATAATTATTTACAAAATCAGCCAATTCATGGAAACAAAGTAGACCGACAGATTGAACTTGATGAAAATAGAGCAGGTACTAGTGCTGACTTGGGTTGCCATTTTCACAAAGTTTTAGGCCGAGCCAAGCTCCACAAAACTTATGTAAGATACTTCAATAAATAAAAAATATGCTATAAAATTGATGTAATTTTATCAACTCAAAATCTGACCGATTAGCCCAAAGAAAAGGAAGCATCACTGAATCGGCCACAAGCAGAGTTATGAATGAAAGATCAATGTATAAATTTAATCCAACCAAAATTAAAATTGGAAACTTCATATGAACCTATTCAAAATTATGTGCTGATTTTGAAAATATATGAAAATTAATTTTCCATGGTCATTTAATCATTGAACCGGACCAAAAATAACAACTGAACTAACCCTCATATACTGATGCAAAAATTGACAGTTTGGAAAAATCAGGCTGAACCGGCCTCCATCCGACTACCAAATCGGTTTAAAATTGGTCACCAACTAGTTACGACCCTTATTAAGATTGTGGAAAATTAGCTCATAAAAATGGGTTGAATGGATCACTATACCGGATCCCTCAAGTAGAAACAGAGCCTTGCATCCATGTGAAGCTGAATCTGGCAATCAATTTTAATGGACTAAACTGGCCATGAACCGGTTGAACTAGCAACCGACCCAATTATATTATGTAGTAATAAGGTTGAACTATCACCATGTAAAATGACTTTCAAAAATACATTTAATTGACCCAGGAACCGGTGCCCAAAATATAGGATGGCGTTGAACCGGCTGCTGCACATGTTGCCTACTTTGTTAAATTAGAGTGAACCGGCTTGGAAATTATTGTTAAACCAACCATATTTGGCATGTTGAATTAGTAATTAAGTTATACATCGTATAAATCGATTGGATATTATAAGAACTAAATGTTAAAGATTAGAAATGAACCAGTTTCTAATAAACCGGCTAATTTGGTAAGTGAACCAGTTTATGTATAATTCTTTAAAATGATGAACCGGTCACTCATTATATGGATAATTGTGAACCGACTCACGTAATATAACCAATAAAATATTATGAAAAGTCAAACCGATCTATAAACCGAATTGTGATCAAACCGGTTAAAGAGAAAATAAAACCGAACCGATTAGTGCACCGATCAATTATAAAATTTATGGTCAAAAAATCAAATAATATGTTGTCAAAAGTAAGTCCAACATATGTTAAAATATATATGAACTTATGTTATGTATTGATATGATTTTATTATGGATATATAGAATATGCTTTATCATGATTTTGTTGAGAACATATATGATATGTTATGTATGAGTGGAAGCTAATATGATACCAAAAAAATATAAATTTTCTCTAAGATGACAAAATTAAGAAGAAGTAAGATTTTGAATAATGATTTTCACTACGAAATTTTAAGAAATAAAGAAATTGAATTAAGTATTTATTTCAGCGGATAAGATTCTCTGGCATGATTTAAAATATTATAATGTAGATCATTATTTGAATAAGTATCGCTATGCAACTTTTGCTCCGTCTACTGAGAGACAATAAGTAGTACCACCCTGTCTTCCGGATGTAAATAAGAAAGATAAGGCCTTTGATTTATATGAAGTGAATACAATATATCCTATCATCGGGATATAAATAAGAAAGAAAGTATCACTGTGTTGTGTGATTTGTGCCATTGATTGTGTGGATTAATACAATTCAGATATCGATCAAACGTTCTATTAGTTGGTAATACCTACTAACCCTAATTCCTCAAGATATACAAGGTAAGAATGTGTTGGCAAGTAATAAGAATTAAATGCAAGAAAAAAAAGTTAAATATATCATGAAAATATT
>JAODPA010027708.1:0-12642 GCA_025585075.1 Nepenthes mirabilis
AAGGGGAGAGTGGGGGGTGGACATGGGAGGTAGACACCGGAGAAGGAGCAGGGGTGACGGCCATGGCTGATGACAAGCGCCGGCGCCGAAGACAGGAGGAGCGTCTGGCAGGAAGCGGCTTCAGTAACCCGGCAGAACGAATTTCAAAATTTGAAATTCGAAGTTTAGAGAGAAGGAGGAGCACTTCTCTCTAAAAAAATGAGGGCAACACCTACATTCAGAGTCGGCAGTTTGGCTAAAAAACTGTGTTAAGGGTAAGCTTTTTATAGTGACTGGCCCCACCGCACTGCGGCCCCGTAACCCAGAAACCCCAAACGATTTTTTGGGAGGCACAGTACCACTTTATGCTTCCGCGGAGAATTGAACCTGGGTGGTGGAGGAAAGAGAAATCGTTTTTAACCACTAGGCCAATGCCGCTTCGGCGAACTGTGTTAGGGGTAAGCTTTTTTAAGTGACTGGCCCCACCGCATTGCGGCCCCATAACCCAGAAACCCTAAAGGATTTTTTGGGAGGCACGATACCACTGATACCGCCGCGGGGAATTGAACCTGGGTAGGGAACGAGGGATTTTTCCCTTTTAACCACCAGGCCAAAGCCGCTTTGGTAAAACTGTGGTAAGGGTAAGCTTTTTTACGTGACTGGCCCCACCGCTTCGCGGCCCCATACCCCAGAAATCCCAAAGAATCTTTTACGGAGGCTCAGTACCACGGGTGCTTCCGCGGAGATTCGAAACCGGGTGGAGAGGGAAGGCATGAGCGTTACTAACCACCAAGCCGAACTCCGCTTCGGCCCCCCACCAACCAATGGCTCCAGCATCAACATATGCCAGAGTGGAATGCGCCTTGCTTCAGCAAGCAGTAGACAGCAGCCAAAGGATGATACAACCTGCTCGGCACCAGAAAACCCAACAATTGCAGGACAATACGATCCCAACCAGAGCAGGAACAAGCAAGCAACAACCCACCTAGAAAACCCAACATTGAATAGGTATGAGAAATCAGCAGTATTCTCAAAGTCACATTCAGTCCCATAAACTCTGGGAAGCAGCATTTCACCCCAACATTCCGGAGCAAATCCATCTCAGAGAACCAAACACAAGGGCATCTAAATTAGAAACAATTTCAACACATTCTTTTTTTTTTTTTGGTAAGTAAGTGTGTATTTTGGATTAACGGGAGTAAAATTTACAAAAAAAAATATGTTATAACTCTACATTTTTTGACTTGAAGTTAGAACATAAAAAGCTAGGGCATACCCCGAGCACCTGGTACATCAGAGAATTCCTCAAAAAAACCAAAGAGGAACTATCTAACAGAAGAACCAAAAAATAAAAACATAATACTGTCATTATACAGAAGCTAAAGCAAAAAAGTTACTCCCGAGAAGACCAGAGCAACAACATCCGATCACATATAAATGCCCAACAGCAACAGATTAGCTAACCAGCTAAAAGACAGCTCTGGGCATCGGCAGCAGAGCACCACCATTCACAGCCCTGCTAAGAAAAACCACAACACAGCCGCATGCAGCCACTACCCCAAATGCACATACAATTGCCAACAAGCCGCGTTGCATCAGCAATTTAGCCACTCCTGGCAGCAGGTAGTGCAAAGCAGAAGTTCTGCAGCAAAGACTAGAATGAAAGGCCGAAGTTCCACCCCCAGCAATGGCAGCAACATCAATTGCACAAAGAGGCTAGTCTAAAACCAAGCATCACAATCCGGCCAAAAGGATCAGCCAAAGAAGGATCAGCATCCTTCTTGCAGTCCCAACATTGGCTCAAATCACCCCAGTCCCTTCCAAAGCCAATCAGGTTCAGAAGCAGCAAAGCGGACAGCACCACGAGCTGCGCCCACCTTAACTTCCACAGCCAATGCAACACAACATCACCAAACCTTGAAGTCGGCAATACAAATAAGGCAAAATTTAGGCCCTATACAGATAGAGAGCATCCGGCAACCCACCCCAGGACTCGGCAATAGAATCCATGACAGTAGCCATTCATTTTTTTTTTTTTGGTAAGTAAGATAGCCATTCACACACAGCCACTGAGGGCCTCTTGCAACCAAAACTATACCACTGTTAGCTCATTAGACCACAGCCAGAAAGCCCCCAACCTGAAGCTAACAGTCACCCCCCAATCCAACCAACAGGAGGGAGCACATAGGTTGAGGAACATCAAGCCAGCAGCCTAGGACAGTTTAAGGCGCCAAAGCCAGAGCACAGGGCGAGGCCTACCAAGAGGCCAGAGGAAGCAGCTCCCTAATATGCAGCGAAGCACAAAATCATTGCTAACTGCCAATTGAAAATAGCAGCACAACCAGCAACACGAGAAACGGCACAGTCATCATCAGACTGCAGGCCAGTGAGAAACCTACAACCCACATCCACTGGCAGCGAGCAAAAGGATTTCCATCGCACCCGAAGGATCTATAGCAACCAAGCAGTCCTCAGCCAGCTCTTTAGAACCACGACCAGTAGATCCAGACCCGAGCAGCACGGCATCCCCCAACCCGTCCAACAGGAGGAAACACACTGGGAACGGACCTTCAGAGCCAGCAGAACGAACATACCTTCGTCAGCGCCAGGTCCTTCAAGAAGCACAAAAGACGACAATAGCATCATACAGCTCCTCCCAAAACAAATCAGGAGGGCAAAAGGACTGACCAAAACCAGCCAGCAAACAGATTCGGTACATTCGCACGGAGCCCAGGAACAGGGGCGTTCAGCCCCAATAGACAAGGCAGGGAATCCCATTCTACTACAAGATGGATGATCCGGAGGAACTCCCATAGTGAAGCCAGAGCCATTAGACGCGCACAGCCAAAAACTCGAACCGAGGAGATTCGGGGACTGAGCGGAATGACTTTTTTTTTGGTAAGTAAGAGACTGAGCGGAATGACAACACCGAAACCTCAGAGGGCTCAGTGCCGCCGCAGACAGTTCTGAGAACCGGATCCGTCGGGAGGAAGAGTCGGCTACGGGGAGGGGCCAGGGGAAGCAGCCAGGAGACCGGCCTTGGCCGGCTCCGGCGCCGCCCGGCAGAGGAGGGTTGAATTTGAGCGCTGTTGAAGACGAGTTCAAAATTCAAAATGGAATTTAAAAAGGAAGAGAGAAGCGAGAGCCTTAAGAACGGATTTGGGCAGGATAAAAATAGAAGCCCAATAAAGGTGGATAGAAGAAAGGATAGAGGCAACGAGTTGCAAACGCCCGCCAAAGGAAAGCCATCTATTCCTCCAGGATGTGATTCTTTCTGTGAGGGATTTGCAATCAGACACCGAGAGCCTAGTGGTGATTAAGGGGACCCCTAAGTATCTGAAAGGGAGATTGCCCAACTTGAACCCCCAGCTGGCAGCAATGTCCTGGCGGAGAGTGGAATCCTTAGAACATAAGAATATTGCACTTTTGTTCGGATTAGCAGAAAGGCCGGAGACGGTATGGAATTCATTGAGGCAGTCCTTGAGAATCAGAGTAGACTTGGTATCAGCATGTTAGAATAGGAGGAGGTTAGGTTAGCATGTGTACCAGCAGCCTGGCTGCTGCTTGAGAGAGAAGCTATGCCTTCTCTCTTCCCCGTTTTTTAAATTCGCAGCCTTTTGCCCTGTCCCGCCTTCCAATCTCCTCTCCGGCGCCCTCGGCAAATTCATGCATTGGATGGGATGAATTATTCGGAAGTGGGCGATGAATTATTCGGAAAGCCCTTCTGGTCGAATTTGGATTGGATGGGATGATTCCTATGTTGCATTAGACATCATTTCCAAATCTGACCAATTCATGCATTGCAGACTTTTTTCTATGAGCAATAATTCATCTTTTCTCATCACATTTATTTATACTTCTAACTCTGAAATTATTAGGAGGACTCTATGGGATGATCTCCGTTCCATCCACAGCCTGGTTTCTGGAGTCCCTTGGATTGTTATGGGTGACTTTAATGCTATTAGAGCGCCTGCTGAAAATCTTGGGGGTTGCTGGCACGGCAACAGTGCCAGGGACCTTGACAATTGCCTCAAGGACTGTGATATTCATGATCTGAGTTATGATGACTCTTTTTTCACCTGGAATGATGGTAGGGACCCTGGATGCCGCATCTTCCGCAAACTTGACAGAGTGGTGGTTAATGGCCCCTAGCTGACGGAGCTCCATTACAAAGCCTCCTTCCACCCCCCTCGCCTCTCGGACCACTCTCCCTGTTTCTTATTCTCCACTTCTACAAGGCCCACCAAAGCTGGATGCTTCCGGTTTAACAACTTCCTCACATGTCATCCTGGGTTCATTCCTGCTATTCGGAACTGCTGGTCCATTCCGACTCGGAGTGTCCCCATGTATCGGGTGGTATTTAAATTGAGGCTTGTCAAGCTTAAAATTAAAGAGCTTAATCGTAGCCTTGGGAATGTCGGCGAGGCCGTCGCTCGTTCGAGAGAGGCCCTTGAGGAGTTTCAAAGGATTGCCCCGTATGTCGTTCCCCCCTGGGGCTTTTGAGGAGGAACGCCTTTTATCTGATTATCGATGTGCGATCAGAAATGAACTCGATTTCTTTCAACAAAAAGCAAAAATTTGTTGGCTCAGGAATGGTGACCAGTGTACAAAATATTTTTTCCATTCAATTGCTGGCAACCGTAACACGAACCGCCTTCTCGCCCTAACTAAAGATGATGGATCTGTCTCGAGTTGCCTGGAGGAAGTCCAGCACCTCTTCATCGATCATTTTTCAAAACTCCTTGGTACGGGCAGAGTGGACGGACCGTTCTCAAAAGAGCGGCTCCGGCCTTTCATTCTGCACTCCGTCCCAGATGGGCTCCGGCAGGAGATGTGTAGGCCCGTCTCGATTGAGGAAATTCGCGTTGCCCTTTTCTCCATCGAAGATAACAAAGCTCCTGGCCGGGACGGATTTTCGGCCAAATTTTTCAAAGCTTCCTAGAATGTAATAGGACCTTCCATCTCCGAAGCTGTTCAGGATTTTTTTCTCCATGGGAAAATGCGCAAGCAAATAAATGCGACCTTTTTGTGCATTATTCCGAAAATTATTTCGCCGTCAAAGGTCTCTGATTTCCGGCCCATTGCTTGTTGCAATGTTTTGTACAAGATCATTTCCAAGATTATTGTTACCCGCATTAAACCCTCACTACCCTTCTTGGTTGCTAAGTGTTAAACTGCCTTTGTGCCTGGCAGAAGTATTGGAGATAATATTTTACTTGCATAAGAGCTGCTTCATAAATACCATTTAAATAAGGGGGTTCCCCGTTGTGCGATTAAGGTGGATCTAATGAAGGCTTATGATTCCATCCATTGGGACTTCATCCTGACGGTCCTCGAGCTGATGAAGTTTCCCCCTATGGTGATCAATTGGATTAACCAATATATTACCACTGCATCGTACTCCATTTGCCTCAATGATGAGTCGGGTTTTTTCCGGGGGGCCAAAGGTCTTAGACAAGAGGATCCCCTTTCGCCCTATCTGTTTGTTCTCGGGATGGACGTCTTAAATGGTATTCTGGTTAAGATGACGTAGACCAACCCGGATTTTCAGTTTCATTAGAAATGTGATGCTGGGGGGCAAATACTAAAACTGTGATGCTGGGGTTTGTGGACGACCTTCTCCTCTTTTCCAAAGCTGACTGCAATTCCATCCAAGTGTTGCATGAGTGTCTCAAAACATTCAGTGTGTTGTCTGGGCTTACCCCCAACCTTAATAAAAGCGCGATTTTTTGTTGCTCTTCAAGTGAGGCTGATAAAGGGGTATTCTCGACATCCTTGGATTTAGATTGGGGGCTCTTCCTGTTAAGTATCTTGGCGTCCCCCTCATTTCCTCTAAACTTTCTGCCTCTGAGTGCAAACCGCTCCTTGATAGAGTCCAGCTTCGGATTTCCTCCTGGAGGAATCGCTGGCTCTCTTTTGCTGGCAGGCTCCAACTAATTTCATCCATATTATCCACAATCCATAACTATTGGGCTTCCATCTTCATCCTTCCCAAAGCTATTCTGAAAGACATTGATAAATCTCTTCGATCCTTTCTCTGGCATGGGCCCTCGGCTGATCGGATGTCTGCTAAGGTTGTGTGGTCGGATGTTTGTTCGCCAAAAGAGGAGGGTGGGCTTGGAATCAAAAACTTGACTGCTTCTAACAAAGCTTTATTGGCCCGGCATTTCTGGAGGATCATCACTAAGGACCCGAATTCCATTTGGGTTGCTTGGTGTCATGGTCATCGTATCAAAGACCGCAGCATCTGGACTATTAAAGTTCCGGATTCTGCCCCTTGGAGTTGGAAAAAGCTTATGAACCTCCGTGTAACTCTTCGCTCCAAGATTCACCATCAAGTTGGTAATGGTAATGACACTTTCCTTTGGCTAGACTCTTGGCACCCCCTTGCTCCGCTCCATGAGAGATTTAGTAAGAGAATCAAGTGTATCTCTAGTCTGCCATTTGATGCTAAGGTTAAGGATATCATCAGAAATGGGGAGTGGTTTTGGCCTAACCTTTATGATATGGAGGTTGATAGGATTGTGAGCAACATGCCTTCATACCTCCCCGACCCATCGATCAATGATGTTGTAGTCTGGACTGCTGATCCCACTGGGGTCTTTTCTTCAAAATCTGCTTATGGGCTATTCCGTACATCGAGAGGTGTGGTGGAGTGGTCGTACCTAGTCTGGAGCCCGTTGTCAATCCCAGCCCACTCTTTTATCCTCTGGTTGGCAATCCGCCAAAAACTTAGCACTCTTGATAGGATTGGTAGATTCCTGCACATTCCTGCGCTATGTGTTCTTTGCTCGTCCGATACGGAGAGCCATGACCACCTGTTCTTTAAATGTCATTTTTCCTCGGCCGTCTGGTGGAAAGTGCGCCAAAAAGCTGGTTGTAGGTGGCCCCACCCTAATTGGAATGCTAATATTTTATGGGCTGCAAATCGGTGGAAGGGCAAAAATCTCAAATCCTCGTCATTTCGCCTTACTCTTTCTGCTTCCGTCTACTTCATCTGGAAGGAGAGGAATCAACGTATATTTAAGGGTGCGGGGAACCTCAACGTCACACAACTGGTTTCCCAGATTTCTGCGGCAGTTCGGGGGAAGATGGAGGTTTCCCTTAAAACTGTTAAAGTGCAGGACCGACGAATCTTGGATAGGTGGAACATTCCTTGGTCCAATCTACCCCGGAGTGAATTATGTGTTGATCGCTGGTTGGAGGATGTAGCCTGAACCGAAGTAGCGCCTGTGGTGTTTGGCTTTCGGAGTGGTTCTTACGCTGTGGAACTCGTTTCTGAAGTTACCTGCTCTGTGTCTACTTTCCGAGTTTCTTTTGCTTCTGTGTTCTCCGGACCTGGAGCGTTATTGTTGTCCCTCTTTCAAAAAAACTATTATTTTTCATCCTAGCTTTGATTCCGGAGTGTTCTTTGTACTCCGGAATCCGGATTGCTTCTGTAAATTCCTGGATTCGAAGTGCTGTCTTCTCTGGCACTCCGGATCCGGAGTGGCTTAAAAAAAAAAAAATTCATCCTAGCTTTTGATTCCGAAGTGATCTTTGTACTCCGAAATCCGGAGTGCCTGTGATTCCGGAGTGCTTTTTCTGCACTCCGGAATCCGGATTGCTTTTGTAAATTACTTGATTCGGAGTGCTTTCTTCTCTGGCACTCCGGATTCCGGAGTGTTTTGTTTTCTATTCTTCCTTACTTTTTCTTCCGGAGGGTTCTTTTATGCACTCCGGTTCCGGAGTGCTCCCCCTCTCGTGTTTCGCTTCGCTTTCCGGAGCCCTTGCGATTTCCGGTTTCTGGTGTTCTTTTTCTCTCTGGCATCCCGGAATCCGGAGTGACGTTTTGACAAAAAAAAATTTGCAGGGTCAATTACTGATATCGTGCGTGGTCCGGGTTCCGGACTGGTTTTTTGATCGCTGTTGTACCTGGCGCTCGAGAGTACTCCGGAATCCGGAGTGCGTCCTTGTTCGTGCTTTGATGGAGTGCTGCATAGTTTTCTGGAATTTTGGCGGAGTGTCTTGGGACGGGCTGATTCAGGCAGAGTGGCTATGGGCGGAGTACCCTGCGCATTTTGGACGGACCTCTAGGGAACTCCGGAATCCGGAGTGCGTTTTTGCATTTACTAGGCTGGTCTGTTTCCTTTGGATGGAGTTGCTTCTACTGATCTTCTGCTGGAGGGCCCTTTCTCTGTTCTTCCGGGGTGAAAGTCGCAGAGATATTGGCCGGAATTGATCTGTGCTTCTGAATCCGGTGTACATTTTTACCGGAGTCCTTTTTTCCGGAGTGCATTGTTCCGGAGTGCTTTTGAGCTGGAGCGATTTGTGCCGTTAGAGGCTGGAGTGGAAGGTCGAAGACGGAGTGTGAATTGAGGCGGAGTGGCATCTTGATGCCAGAATCAACGTTGAGGGCGGAGTAGAATCTGCTGGTGTGCCTTTACACCCTGAAAAGCTGGTGCTGGTCCGCGTGTGATTGAAGCCGGAGTGTCTTTGATGCCGGAGCGTCTTAAGAGGCCGGTTTGGCTTATTGTTGCTGGAGTAATTTTTGAGACTGGAGCTGTTGGTTTACAATAATCAACATCAGTGTAATCTTTTTAATGACTGTTGTCATTGGATTAGGGGTTTCCCTTGCTTTATGTTCCATCTCCAAGTCGGCAAAATATTTGGTTATGAACATATTTTTGGTACATTTCTTTTAAAATTTTAATACAATTAATTACTTACAAAAAAAAAAAGAAAATAGGAGGAGGTCGTCAGCAAAGGCAAGCATAACAGTTTGAGTCTCAGCGCATTTCCAGTGGAATTTGAAATTGTTATCCCTTCTTGCCTTTGAGAACCTCCATAACAAGGACAAATAAGTAGGGGGAAAGCGGATCACCTTGACGCAGTCGGAGTACGTCGGAGTACGACGTAGGGGGAAACCGACCGCTTCCCCATTTATATTGAAAGAGTACGTCGGAGTCGATATGCACTGGCCGATCCAATTAACTATTTGTGGAGGGAATTCCATTAGAGTGAGGATATTGATAATGAAATCCTAATAGACAGAGTCATAGGCTTTCTTAAGGTCGATCTTCATAGTACATCTTGGCGGGCCATGGCTTAGATGGTACTTATGTAGGAGCTCCTGAGCTAAGAGGATGTTATCACAAATTTGACGCCTCGCCACAAAGGCCATTTGGCAACGGTCAACCAAGTGAGGAAGAGTAGGCTTGATTCAGTTGGCGAGAATTTTTGATATCACTTTGTAAATAACGTTGTAGCAGGAAATCGGGCGATAGTCATTGATCGAGCGCGGGGACTGGACCTTAGGAATAAGGCTGATCATAGTGGTGTTCACCTGTTTAAGGAGCTTTCCATGATTGAAAAAATCATGGATAGCTTCATAAACAGTATGACCAATGATCTCCCACGAGTCCTTAAAGAATTTCGCGGTAAACCCATCAGGACCGGGAGCTCTATCGTCACCAATGGAGAACATTGCACTGCGAATTTCGTCCTCACTGACCGGCCTAACAAGAGGGCCAGTAATTGAATTAGGAACCGAATGGAGAATGTACGGGCGGATCCGATTAGCCTCCGCCGACCCATGGGACCGACCCGAACCAAGGGCGTTTTTGAAGTGACCCTCAATGAGCTTGTGAAGGTCCTCCGTCCCGTTAGTAGGAATGCCCGACTCATCAAGGAGGGAGGTAATCCAATTACGGTTAGAGTTGCCACTCATAGTCTTAAAGAAAAAGTTAGTGCACTGGTCACCCTCTTTAAGCCATTTGATTTTGGCTTTTTGTTGGAGGAAAGCCGCCTCCTTAGCCATAGCAGAGTAGTACTCCGCCTTACAACGGCGTTCAATATCACAGGACCCAGGGTGCGGTGGGGGCTTAGATTGGATATCCTCAAGGCATTTCCTAGTGCGCAGAACCTCTTCATGAACATCTCCACATTGAGCATTGAGGTTTTTGAGCGCACTTTTAACCTTTTTGAGAAGGGACACCTACTTAAACATTGGGGTACCGGGAATCTCGGTCCCCCAAATTTCCTTAACCAACGAAAGGAAATTTGGGGATTTCGTGAGAAAATTATTAAACCTAAAGATCCCATGGCCGCGAGATACCCACCCGTTAGATAAAAGGATGCAAGGAGAGCGGTCAGATAATCTGGCCGGTGGAAAGACAGCTTTAGATCGTCTATAAAGATCAAACCACTGACCATTAGCGACCACTCTATCCAATTTTCTGAAGATATGGGTGGTGGGATCACGACCATCATTCCAGGTGAAAAACTGACCCTCGTGGCATACATCTTCAAGATCGCAGTCCCGAAGACAGTCATTAAGGTCGGTGGAGCTTTTATGGTGCCAGGACCCACCGAGGGCCTCATTCGCTGATCGAATAGCGTTAAAATCTCCCATGACAGCCCAAGGAATGTTCCCCGAGAGACCCGAATAACACCTAAGGCAATGCCACAGGTGTTTTCGAAGGCCCTCAAGGTTAGCACCATAAACAAAGGACAGGAGGCACTGGGAGTTATCGGTGAGGACATTCACAGCGGTATGGATAACCTGATCCACCTTGGACATAATATTGACAGCCACCTTCTTGGTGTCCCAGCCAACCCAAATCCTACCCACGGATGAAGTAGAGTAGTTCATGGCCCAATCCCAATGAGGATTAATCCTTGCCGAAATGTAGGCCGCGTTTTTCTCAGCAACTTTTGTCTCAACCAGGCCAATGATGGAACAGTCGTGGGACTTAATGAGGTTGCGAACTTCATGGGCCTTCACAGCCCCATTGAGACCCCTCACATTCCAGCAAGCGGTGTTGATCATTAAAGACCGTCTGAAGGGGGGGACCGCTCCTTAGGCCCCCGGGCATTTCTGTTCATCTTAGCAGATTTACGTCCTCTGCTCTTAGTCTTTTTTTTTGGTAAGTAATTAATTGCATTAAATTAAAGTAAAATGTACAAAGAACTATGTTTTTTACCAAGTGTTTTGCCGACTTGGAAAAGAAACATAGAAATAAGGGAACCCCTAGATCCATGACAAAATTCATTAAGAAATAAAATTACAATAATGTTCGATTATTGTAGAAGAAAACCCATCCGGAAGCACGTGCAACTCATTCCACACGCAATCCACTCCAGCAAAAAAGAGAGGAAAATCCACTCCGGAAATCACAAACATTTTTTTTTTGGTAAGTAAGTATTTTGGACTATAGGGAGAAAAAATTTACAAATTCTATGTTTTATCTCCAAGTATTTTGACTAGGAAATAAAGCATAAGGAGTTAGGGCATACCCCGAGCAAACGGTACAACATATTAAACCAAAAAAGCCTCTAAAAGGACAACATTCAACTGAAAGGCAACAATTGTAATCTAAAGCATCAGCACTAAGACAAAAATAGGGAAGCATCAGCCACTGTTTTCAGCATTCCAGCAAAGATCAAAATGGGGCACAGCACTGGCATCCACAGTAGAAACTGTCCACGCCCGGATCACCCACACCAGATGCAGAATACCAACAGCAACGCCAGCAGCTAAGCCCCAATAGAAGTTAGACCTTCAGCATCAAGCTGAATCCACAGCGTGTTAATTCCAATTAGCAGCACCAAAATATGCAAGTGGGAGGGCTTCAGCAAAGGCTTCAGAAGCTCAGCATCACCCTTCAGCAGTGAATCATGGTGAAGCCAGCAACCCTCATTCAGCATAGTTTCAGCATCAACCGAAGTGGAGCTCCAAGCCATACCAGCTGCAGTTGATGAGACGAAGCCTGAGAACCAGGCGCACCATCCAACAGTAGGATGGAATTCACAACAGCAGCCCATGAAAGCTACTGTAAGTTAACCCAACCACAACCTAAACAAATAGCCAATCCGTCCAAAGCTTCAGATCACCTCAACAGAAAACAAGATCAGCAACTCAGTAGCAGAACCATCACTGCACCAGCAGGAAATCACAAACAAAGCACTCCGGAAAACCCACTCCGGAAATGCCTTGCTGGCCACAACTCGCGCCAGGCGATTCCGTCCCAAAAGCATCACTCCGGAAGTTTGTCAGTCCGGTAAATCGAACATGGCCACTCTGGCCCAACGCGCTCCGGCAAAGATCACTCCGGCAGTGCAATCCCTACGCAAAAAGGATCACTCCAGCACAATGCATTCCGGCAAAGCGCACTCTGGAAACTCACTCCGCAAAATGCGATCCGGCATTTACCACACCGGATTGTGTAACACGACGTCCCAAGCACTCCGTCCTGCAAAAGCCATTCCGTCCCATTCACTCCGTCTTACATGAGGAGCGAAACTGGCACAGAACTCCGAAACTTTGCATTCCTGCGAAATGTACTCCGGAAAAACCATTCCGGCCAAATGCACTCCAGCGTATTTCACTCCGGAAAAATGCGCTCCGGACAAAATCACTCCAGCAATATGAACACCGGTAAGAAGCACTCCAGGTTTTTTTTTTTTTCGGAGCCCACCAGGTTCACTACACAGCTCAAGCAGAGCCACACCGGCCACATCACACCACATCCACTCCGGCCTAAGAAGGATTAACCACTCTGGCCAAAAACTCCATCGAAGAAAAGGAACTCCGGAAACTTGCACTCCGGCGAAAAGTACACCGAAAAAAACCACTCCGGCAAAAAGCAATCCGGCAAATTTCACTCCGGCAATTTTTACTCC
>JAODPA010027719.1:0-12641 GCA_025585075.1 Nepenthes mirabilis
CGAAAAAATTTATTATGAGTATTATAATTATTATATTTTATTTAATGATATATTTATGAGATTATTTATGATTTGGGTTTCCGTGTGGTCGGGTCGGACAACTCGGATTCGGGGTGCCACATTGTTCCTTGCATTGTTAACAAAATGTTGAGACCGATAAATCTACCACGGTCATAGATATACTAACAAGTTTGCCGATATTGCCGAGGAGTTTGTGTGACCCCTTCAGAGTAGTAACTATGGTTCCGTTTCTACAAATGGTTGGGTGCAAAAAAGCCGAATATTGTCTGTGTTTTTATGTAGAGTTTGTAAGCATTACACAATTATGATATAGCACGAGAATATTCACTAGGGAGTTTGATATCTGTAATTGTATTACAAATACTTCACAGCAATACCTCATATATCGTTAGCAACTACATATACGACATTGGGTATTGAAACTGAAAGTCATTCTAATATGTATGGCCATGCCTTCCACATTGACCGTGGCAAATTCAGGCGTAGTGTGAATGTTCAGGGCATTTGTCTGTAACAATATCAGAAAGTTTTAACGCACAGCTTTTTAATAAACAGCAACATCTATTTCAGTCACTGTTTTAAAAAACAGTTCTGACGCACAGAAGGTTTATCCGGTAGACAGTTTTATTTAGCAGTTCCAGCAACTGACAAAGATATGAGGTGAGCTCGTTTGACAAACAAAATGCGAAAACAATTACTGTTTTAGATATAAACAGACAATGAGCTAGATCTTGCTAGCAAAAGGTGTGACATGACAGTGAACTGTACGATAATAACTATCAACACTTGATGCATTGTAGATCCAAATTTTGAGCGAATTTGGGTTAAATTGTCCAACGAATTCTGGTCACCGTCCTTTATACTTGGGATCCTACACACCACAATTTCAAATAATAGGTTAGATAACGGCGGGATTTGATCCCACCGAAAATACTCCGATACTCAAGTTAGTAAATAACCTTCTGATGATGAGAAGGTAAATGTAGAAAATATAGAAGTGAATGCTAAGATGGGATTGGAGGATGATGGTGGGGGGTGCACTCATGAAGAGAGTGGCTTTGGTTGCAGATACATGTGGAAAACAATTTCTCTAGGTATCGAGCTTGTAGGAAACTAGTAACAGAGAGAGAGAGAGAGCATTGGGATGCATTAAGAGCTTAGAGAGTTTCTGTAGCTTAAGTATGCAAGAGAGTGTGCCAGTAGAATGAGTCTCTATGGCCTTTTATATCCATGGGCCTCTGCTATCTTTCTTAGGTAGTGAAGTGGGATGCCTATCTTCTGTGGGGATTGTTGCCTTCCCCAACATTAGCACAGGTGTCATTCCGGGCTGCAATAGTCAGGAAGAATAACTCCCTTCCTTCTGTGGAGATGCCGCGCGCAGTAACCGTTAGGGCATCCTTTGTAGATCGCGTGCTAATTTGTAAGCCTTCCTTCCGGGATGCGCTCTGATTCTGGAAGATTTCCTTTATAAATGAGATTGTCTTTCTTGGAGGTGTGAAAGATTAGGATAGACAACCGTTGAGGGTTAGGAAGGTGCGTGTGGGCTGATTTTGATCTAGGCTGTGTTTATCTTGGGCCGCGCCGGCCAACTTGTCGTGTTCTTCTGGTCAACGGTAACGTTGATCGTCCCAGGGCTAAATGGGCCACTATTGATTTTGGGCTACTTGCCCCTATTAGGCCAGCTCACTACTAACGTCTCCATCACAAGCCCCCTATTCCAGTAGCTTGGATCTCCAGCCTCTGGTATGTTCACGATAGGACGCGACTGCTTGTGTTGTCTCATTGGGTCTGTCCCAGATTCTTCTTTTTATTGTTCCTGGCATGATTCCTCTTCTTTTGGATTCTCTACAAATTTGCCTGCACTGCTACTTTTTGGCATTTAATGCTTCCGTTTGTGCTATAAATTGGAGTGCTTTCGACGTTCCTCAGCATTGCCTTTTCACGAAACTTGGTGTGATGTCACGGGAGCTCGACTCTGTCGGGAAGCTTGCTGATCAGCTGCTAGTTCATAGCTTAGATGGTTCGTAGTCTCTGGTGTAGCTGGGTCGTGAAAATTGAACTGCTTTGGTCACCTCTTTTCGTGCAGGATGCCGCTTTGGTCACCCCTTTTCATGAGGGTGGTTGTTATCGAAATTTGAATATGGGTTCAAGCTTCCCCACATTTAAATCTTTGATAAATCTCTCCTCCTTTTTCCAAGAGTTTTGCCATGTATTGGCCCTTGCTGGCCGTGTAACTTGTAAAAAAGAAGTTAAAGAGAACCTTGCAATTGTTTTCGTCTTCATTTTTCATTGCTATGCATATTTTGCTATCTTTTATTTTTTGCTCTAGATCCATTGCCGTGTTGTTTGAATCTAGTGACTGGAGTGAAAGTGGATGTTGACTGAATTTATTGACCATAACGCCCAAATTCGGAGAATGGAGGAGAGGTGAGCGTTGACTGAATTCATTAACTGTAACGCCTGAATCCGGAGAATGGAGTTGAAAAGAACATTGATCGGATTCGTTAAGTGTATCGCTTGAATCTAGAGAACGGAGGGGAAGAGTATATTGACCATATTCATTGACCGTATCGCTTGAATCTGGAGAACAGAGTTAAAGAAAACATTGACTGGATTCGTTGACCTTCTCCCCTTCTGTTCTGCTTCCATGGTGCTTTCAGTTAGTGAAATTTCCTTAATCATTTCTCTTGATGAAGTGAGGAAACTCTACGTTTTGTACAACATCCCGTCCGACATTGTGTTCTCGATTCCTGGGGAGCTAGATAGTGCTTGCTCTCCTCCAGCAGGCCACATTATTGTCTACAAGGGTCACCTGCAAAGTGAGCTTCGTCTCCCAGTCCCGGAGGAGCTTCTCCACTTCATTACGAGGTTTTGCGTCCCCATCGCACGACTTCACGCAAATGTCATACATTATCTCTGTTCACTTTGTATATTTCTCTACCACCATTCGTGGCTGCCGACTGTGGAAGTCGTCAGGGTTATGTTCTGGTCCACCCAAAGTGGGGATTGGATTTCACTTTCTCCCCGGCAGCTACGCATCAATGGAGCGATCTACGAGTCAGATAAGAATTGAAAAGACAGATATTTCTTTGTGCAAGTTGCTGATGGCTGGCCCTTGTCTAGGGACTGGGGCAAGGTACCCACAGACTTCACCGGAAAACCCACCAAGAAGGAGGTGCAGGCTGTAGAGCCACTGCTGCAGTTGGTGAGGAAGCACCATTCTGAGTTCAGGAGGGATCACCTAGTATCCCTGGAGGAGGTCGGGAAAGCTCGTTGGGGTCCTCCCTCACCGATCTAAAAGCTCAAGACTCCACCACCGGCGGCACAGCAGCTTAAAAGGAAGGCTGGGGCTCTTGCCATTGGTGAGTCTCCCAACAGCCCCAGGAAGAAAAGGATGGCGCTAGCTGAGCCTTCTTCCTCGTCCTCTACCAAGCTAGAATACCATATGACCGGTTGACTGGTTGGAGTTGCAGAGCGTTCTAGGTGGAGACTCTCGCTATCTCTTCAAACTTGGGAATTATTAAGGTAGTTGCGGCTGGGGAGCTCGTCATTGCGCCATTGTCGCCGGGCGATTCGGCAGCGCCAATGGAGTTGGCGTCTGATGCCAGAAGGCTAGGGGAGCTAGCCTTTGAGCCGCTTGTAGAGCTGGTGGAGACTAGTGAGATTAGTCTCTCCGCTGCCCCGCTTCCTAAGGCCACGGGCGGCATCGAAGTTACTCCAGCAAAGGTTTCTTCTAGTGCTGCAGAGGGAGAGAGGATTACTCCGGAGGTGGCCCCTGCAACAGCCCTACTCAGCCTTCTGACCGGTCCATCACGGGAACTCCCGTCGCAGAGCTTGGGGTCACAGGGACTGGCGAGTAAAAAGAAGACGCGCACGCTTTACACGGTAAGCTCTCGGGAGGAGCTTATTCTTTCTCTTACTTCTGTCGGCTTGGATTGACTTGTTTTTGTTGGGGTTGTAGGACCGGAGGATCCTTGGTGCAGTGTAGAAGGGCTTACGCCAATGGAACGAGATGATTGTGGAAATGGATAAGGAAATTTTTCGAATGGTGGAGCTCCTAAGTCGCTCTGATGCCTTCGCTACTGAAGCCCAAAAAGATAGAGATGAGAGCGTCGCTCAGGCCTTAAGATTCCAGAAGGAAAACGCCACCCTCAAGATCGAGTTGGCTTACTTGAGAGAGAGGCTGGAGAGCTTGGAGGCTCAGGCTGCCAGGGCTAAGTATCAAGTTGGCAAATTTCGGGGAAAAGTCACCACGCTTGAGGTTGAGATGTCAGTTTGCCTGCATCTAGAAGAGGTGAGCGTGCTACTACTATCCAAAGTTTTAGAGGGAGTCAACCTCTGCAGGCGGATTGTCACCCTAGTATCGCCCGACTTTCCCGTGGGCATTCTCAACTTGTTAAACAGCGTGGCAGTGGTTTGTGACGACTTAGTGGACTGCTCCCACGTCGGATGAGTGCCTCACCCTCCTAGCGGTCACGCGTCCTGAGCTTGGACTTTGTATTTTGTTCTTCAATGTAATAAAACTTTATTAATGAAAATCTCGTTTTATCAACACATCGAGTACTATGACTTTGTCCAGCTTTCTTTTCTTTTTTCCCTTTTTCTTTTTGCGCTAGCCAGCCGTCCGACTTATTGCACTCATGGGGATTGGCCAGTCATATCAGAGCATTGATCGTCGCAGTCTGGCTATTTAGTGATGTGATGCCCGTCCTTGTTTGTTGCCGGCGAATTCAATCGGGGAAAGACACGTGTCTCAAAAGAGGTGGCTCCTACCCTGGAGGAGCGGTTTTAGGCTGGGATAGAATTCAGCCGGTGGATGGTTTCCTTGGCGGGTCCATATATTTCAATCAGCTTTCTGGATTCAAGGAACGCTGGAGCCTCTCGCTGATCGAAGCTAGTTGGATATCCGATTAGTCATGGTCGGAGGCATGCGCTGCATCCTCAGAGAGATCCTTCGTCCTCGTGGAGCCATCAGGGCAAGTCGTGACAGATTCTTGTACATGTGTTGTACAAAGTTCCTCTTTTTATATACGAGCACACTTTTTAATAGACGGATTGAGTTTTTGTATTATGTGGCGGTGCCCGAGTTATAATTTTGGGCGTCTTGCCTTCTGTTGGAGCGTATGTTCTTTCATATTTTGTCCCGAGTTGCCGACCGTCGTAGACTGACTGTGCTATCTACCTTGGGAGGAGGTCGTTGCACATGTGCTGTGTAAGTCCCCTAAGGTTTTGTATTCGATCGTGAATGGGCCACTTGAAATGGAACCAAGGTTTAATTCGACCGCTTGTGGGCCACTTGGGATGGAATCAATGTTTAATTCAACCGCTTATGGGCTACTTGGTATGCAACTAATGTTTAATTCGATCGTTTATAGCCGCTTACTGTGGAACCAATGTTTAATTCGACCGCTTACGGGCCACATGGTATGAGACCAAGATTTAGTCGCAAGCGGGTGAAGGCCCACCTGACTTAATGGCAGTCTAGGTCACCTGTATTTTATACAACTGCACACAAGTATACATATGAAAAAGAGAAAAACACAAGCATAACGACTCGTAAAAAAGGGAAGCATATTTTA
This sequence comes from Nepenthes mirabilis, assembly GCA_025585075.1. Lineage (NCBI taxonomy): Eukaryota > Viridiplantae > Streptophyta > Magnoliopsida > Caryophyllales > Nepenthaceae > Nepenthes > Nepenthes mirabilis. The sequence continues at coordinate 5,601 of JAODPA010027719.1, forward strand.
TTAATATATGTACATTGTTACAAGCAAACTGATGACCATACACATGACCTACCTGAGCCTTCATTGAAAGTAGCGCTTCAAGTGAACCGCATTCCACGTCTGTGGAACCAACTTGCCATTTTGGGTTCGAAGTTTGTATACTCCATTCCGCAAAACAGCTAAGACGAGGAACAAGCCTTCCCAATTCAGGGAAATCTTGTTCCGATTAGCTGTCTTGCCTGTGGCCTCTATGCTCCGTAATACTAGGTCTCCAACTTCGAATTGCGACTGTGTTAGTGTGCGATTCGTTGTTAGTAGGCGGCTGTGTGCATTATGGCCGCGTTGCGGGCTTCCTCTTGTAAGTCTAGGTGTTCCATAATCTTTTGGGAGTTTCCTAGTAAGTCGAAGGCTTCAACCCTAAGACTTGGGGAGCCTAATCTCGACCATGATCATAGCCTTAATCTCATAGTAGAGGCTGAAAGGTGTCTCACGAGTTGGTTTCTTCGGTGTTATCTGGTATAACCATAGCACGAATGGCAGTTCGTCAACCCAGGAGCCTCCTACATCATCTAGTTTGGTTTTCAGGCCGTGTAGCAACGTCCAGTTTGTGACTTTCACCTGTCCGTTCACCTAAGAATATGCCACCAAAGTGTGGATCAATTTTATACCTAAATTGGTACAATACTTGGTGAAGCGCTTCCCCAAGAATTGGGTTTCGTTGTCAGTTACAATAACCTCGGGAACGCTGAATTTGCTTACTATGCTCTAGCAGATGAATTTCATGGCGTTATACTCGATAATCTTGGCTAGCGGGGCGACTTTAACCCATTTACCTGCGACGATGAATTTCCTCGGCCCGGTCGCAATGGAAAACAAGTCGAGAATATTGAGCCCCCATTGCGCGAACAGCCAATGTGCATAGAGGGATCTCAGCTCCACGGCCGGCTAGTGGTGAAAATTGTCATAGAGTTGACAATTTTCACACTTCTTCACAAACTCCAAGGCGTCCCTTTTTATCATTGGCCAGTAATATCCCTGACGCATAATTTTGAACGTTAGGTTTTTATCACCAATGTGTGATCCATAGATCCCGTGGTGGACTTCTCTCAATGCATAGTTAGCCTTCTCAGAAGTATGGCATCGGAGGTACGGAGTTGAGTATCCTCAACAGTATAATTTTTCGTTGACTACAGTGAACTGACCGGCCGTCTTCTTGATCCACTTGGCTTCGTCCGCACTCTCCGGTAGGGTACCTTCCGCAATGTATCTCCAGTACGGCATCATCCATTTTTTGCCGTCAGAGGCCTACAGTGCTTCCTGTTCCTCTATGCTGAGAGTGCTCAAAGCTTCTCGCATGTCCCTCGAGTACTGCTCTAGATTTTTGGCCTCCGTCACCCTTATGAGCAGGTTAGCCTTCCAGTTTTCAATCCTAGGAATGTGGACCAAATTAAGCTTGTCAAATCTCTGGATTATGCCCTTCACCTTTACTAATTATTGGGCAAGGAGAGGGTTGCATACCTCGAAACCCCCGTTAATCTGGTTAACGACTAACTCTGAGTCGTTGTAAATAGTCAAGGGCATTGCTGAGAACTCTTTTGCGAGTCATAATCCAGCTAACAGGGTTTCTTACCCAATAACATTATTGGTGGTTGCAAAGTCGAGTTTCAGTAAATACTTCATCTCAAACCCATTTGGGGTCCTTAGGACCACTTCAGTAACGCTGCCTGAGTTAGTAGATGAGCCGTCCATGTTGAGGACCCAATCTGGCTTCTCCGAGTGATGATCCATGTTGATAGCGTGGTGCTCATTGATGATTGGGATCGTGGTTTCGATGATAAAATCGACCAGCGCCTGCCTTTGATGGCTGGCCTAGGTCGGAACTCAATGTCAAATTTTCTCGATTTGATGGCTCATTTAACCAGTCGTCCCGAAATATCAGGCTTTTGAAGGATGCCCTTCAACGGCTGGTTAGTTAGGACGACCACACAATGAGCCTAAAAATATGGTCTCAACTTTCTAGCCGAGTAGATGAGCGCCAGAGCGAGCTTCTCGGCGTGTAGGTAGCAAGTTTCGGCGCCGATCAATATTTTGCTTACGTAATAGACCGGTCGTTGTGCGTCAAAATCCTGGGGTATCAGGACTGAATTAAGAGCCGCCTTTGAAACCTGCAAGTGGATGTATAGCTCTTTTTCGTCTCTTGGTGACGTTAGTAACGGTGGATTGACCATCTACTGCTTTAGTTCGTAGAAGATGGCCTGATATTCTTCCGTCCATTGAAACCCATTTGTGTTCGTCCCCCTCAGAGCCTTTAAGAAAGGTAGGTACTTGTCTCTGAACTTAGCCAAGAAGCGGAAAAGTGCTACCAGTCTTTCAATTAGCCTCTAGATATCTTTGACACTCTGTGGCGGAACCATGTCCGTGAGAGGCTTGATCTTCTTTGGGTTTGCTTCAATCCCTCACTAAGAGATGATAAAACCTAAGAATTTTCTAGAGGACACTCCGAAGGCATATTTTGACAAGTTTAACTTCATCTGGTGTGCTTAGAGTACCTCGAAGGTTTCGACCAGATCGCGAATATGGTTGTTGGTGGTTTTACTCTTGACGAGCATGTCGTCTACATACACCTTCATATTGCGGCCAATCTGCTTCCCGAATATTTTGTTCACAAACCTTTGGTAAGTTATACCCGCGTTTTTTGGATCGAAAGACATTACTTTATAACAGTAGGTACCCTGATCGGTCATGAACGAGATGTGCACATCATTCTCTGGGCTCATCCTAATCTGGTTGTAATCCAAGTATGCGTCCATAAAACTCAGTAACTCATGAACAAAAGTGGAGTCCACTAGCAAGTCGATTTTGGACAATAGGAAGCTATCCTTTAGGCAGGCTTTGTTGATATCGGTGAATTCGACACATAACCGTCATTTTTCGTTACTTTTCTTGACCAAGATAATGCGGGAAAGCTAGTCCCGGTACTGAACCTCCCTGATGAACCCAGCATCCTACAGCTTTTTCACCTGCTCTCGAATGGCTATAAGCTTTTCGAAGGAGTGGTTCTTCTATTTCTGTCTGATGGGTTTATGATCGGAATCAAGATCCAACTTATGGACCATTACTCTACCAGAATTACAAGCATGTCGGCAGGCGTTCGCACAAAGACGTCTGTATTTTGCCTCAAGAAACTAATCAGTTGTTCATGCAAGGGTCCGGCGAGTGAGCCCCCTATTTCTACGCACTTTTTGGGTCTTCTGAATTCAGAGTATGAGGTTGGTGGCCTCTCCAAACTGTGCCTGCTGTAAGGTAGCTTCATCTCGATGGTCCAACTCTTCTTCTTGCCTCTCGACACCGCTCGGTGCTATCTGCAATATATCGTATGTCCGTCTGGTTACTTAGTCACCTAGCACTTCACCAATACCGTATAATGTTGAAAATATTATTTTTAAGTGTAGTATTAAAGTGATGGCTCCGAATGCCATTAGGCACGGTCAGCCTAGGATGACATTGTATAGAGATGACAGGTCAACAACCAAGAAGGTGAGCATGCGACTCGCCGTTTTGGGGTATGTGCCCAGGGTGACCTCTAACTGTATCGTTCCTTGGACGGATACTTGTTCATTATCTAGCCCGTATAGCTGTCCTTCGGTTGGTTTGAGTCAATTCTTTTTAAATCCTAACTTAAAGAATGTATCAAAGTAGAGTAAATCTCTTAAACTTTCATTATCAACGAAAACTCGTTTCAGTTGGTAGTCGAGCGTACCATCCAAAACGAGTGCAAATACAATCAGGGAATCTGAATGGGAAAAAGTACGAGTCAAATCATTATCACTAATGCTAATGACATCTTCCCTCACTCTTTGCTTCTTGCATTTGTCTAACTTCTCCTGGTGATTGATTGGATGCACATTGGCAGGTCAGGTGGTCACCGTGTTGACCACCCCAATGGCTATCCGGTTTCTCGGCTGGGGTTGATCCAACCCATCACCACCTGAGGCTTCGAAGGTTTGCCCAATGTTCCTCGGGAACTCTGTGAGGTGGCCCCAGCAGATCAGCTATTCGATCTTCTGCTGCAGCGTCTTGCACTCTTCCGTGGCATGTTCTGGAGAACAATGGAAATCACAATACTTTACTAGATCTCATCCTTCCATGTTCTTCAGTGGTTTTGGCTACTTGACGAACTGTTCCCCACAGAACTACATGAGGATGTTTACCCGTATATTGCTCAGCGGAGTTGGGTCGTCGGGCCTGTACTCCCTCCGCACAGGTGGACCTAACTTGAGTTGCTTCCTTCGGGGGCTGTCATTGTCCCCATTTTTCCACTTTCCTTCTGTCGGGAAAGAGCGAGGTTGGTTGGTCCTCTCCGGACACTTTCCCTCATTGGCCTCCTCCGCCTCTATGTAGGCCCTGGCGATGGACTCAGCCTCCCAAAAGATCTGTGGGGCCTTATGGGCCAAGTGTGTGAAAAAGACGCCCAGACCCAAAGCGGAGATGAAGTTTCTTAGCTTCACCTCGTCGGTGAGCTTATGTATCCTTCTTACCTCAGCAGCAAAGCGGCCCAAGAACCTCCTCAGGTTCTCATTTGGCCTCTACTTGATGTGGGTAAGGTGTAACGACTGTTTTTCTTCCCGACGACTGAAAGCATACTGGGCCAGGAAGAGATCAGTGAGATCCCAAAAACTTCAAATGGAATTCAAGGCGAGCCAACAGAACCAGATCCGAACATCCCCTTTTAAGGTGAGCGGGAAATATCGGCACATGGATGTCTCCTCCAGGCCCTAGAAGCTCAAAAGGGTGCGAAAGTGATCCTAGAGGTCCATGGGATCGGCATTCCCATCGTAAGGATCCAGGGCTGACATCTTAAACTTTGCCGACAACGGCTGGATTCGAATCTTCATGGTGAATGGAGACCTCTTTAGATCGGCCGCGTGCTCATCATCATTTTTGAGCACGTGATTCCAAATTTTTTGAACTTTTTTCTCCACCCGGGAGGAGTTTCCAAATCTTTTGGAGTTGAGGTAGGTCCTCAACTCCATCCTTTCTGCAGTGCGGTGCGTCGCCAGTCGATTGTTCCCGTTTGTGGATTGGATGACTCGAGAGGCTCCCTCCTACCCGAGAGGCCTCTGTTCATCCTGGGAATTTCTTCTTTCAGAACTCTCATCAGGAATCCCACGGCCCAAGCGCCTTCAAGCCTTGAGCGGCTCTGGGTGCTAGAAGTCACTAGGATGTGAGAGTTGCCCGGCCTCGAGGTTTTCTTGGTGGCCCCCCCACCTGGAGGCTAGCGTGGGGGTCGTGGAGGATTGAGCCCCCTACTTCTTCTTGCCTTGGCGCATGCAAAGCACTTGGAATATCTGAGACATTTTCTTCATCTGCTCTACCATGGCCAAGAAGATTGAAGCAAGCTGTTCTCCAAACCGACTGCCAGTTGAGTGGTGTGATTGGGGGAGGCAGCCTCTCTAGCGGGAACATTAGGTTGAGCCTTGGTATTCACCATTTCATCAAATGATGTTGAATTGGGAGATATAGTTTATCGGCTCTTCATCAACATTCCCACAGACCGTGCCAATAATGCGGCCTAGATCCAAATTTCGAATGGATTCGAGTCAAATTATCCATCGAATTCTGGTCACCGTCCTTTGAGCCTGGGATCCTACACACTATAACTTCAAACAATAGGTTAGGTGACGGCCGGATTTGTTCCCATCGAAAATACTCTGACACTCAAATCAGTAAATAACCTTCTGAAGATGACAAGGTAAATATAGAAAATGTAGAAGTGAATGCTAAGATAAGATTGGAGGATGACGATGGGGGGTGCACTCGTGAAAAGAGTGACTTTGGTTGCAGATGCTTATGGAAAGCAATTTCCCTAGGTACCAAGCTTGCAAGGAACTAGTAACAAAGAGAGAGAGCGTTAGGATGCTTTTAAAGCTTTGAGAGCTTCTATAACTTAAGTATATAAGAGAGCGTGCCTATGGAGTGAGTCTTCATGGACTTTTATAGTCGTAGGCCTCCGCTGCCTTCCTTAGGTGGCAACATGGGATACCCACCTTTTATAGGGATCGTTGCCTTCCCCATCGTGGGCGTAGGCACCATTCTGGATTGCAACGGTCAAGAAGGAGAATTCCCTTCCTTCTGTGGAGATGCCGCGCGCAGTGACTATTAGGGCGCCCTATATGGATCGCACGCTGATTTGTGAGCCTTCCTTCCGAGATACACTCTGATTTTGGAATTTTTTTATTACAGATGAGATTGCCTTTCTTGGAAGTGTAGAGAATTAGGGCAGATGACCGTTGAGGTTTGGGAAGGTGTGCGTGGGCTGATTTCGATCTGGGCCGTATTTATCTTAGGCCGCAACCGGCGTACTTGTCGTGATCTTCCGATCAACGGCAGCATTGATCATCCCGAGACTAAATAGGCCGCTATTGATTCTGGACCACTTGCCCCTATTGGGCCTGTAACGTTCCCAGGAACCCGTTTGTGAATATTATCCGCTTTACCATACAGGCGCACGATTTTGATCCTGACAGATGGCTTCCACCACCCCCAAAAAGCGTCTACCAGAGAAACACAGTCTCTCAACCATCAAAGTTCGTAGTAGCCACATAGGCACACAGCATGGTGGATATTGTCCCTCTCAGCCACACAGGCCGCAAGATTTTGTTCTAGTGACCTCCCACAGGTCCTAAGACTCGTCCACAAAGGAGGGGTATCTACGCCCTTATAAAGCACGCTTCATTCCCCTCCCCATCCGATATGGGACATCACAGTCCATCCCTCTTGGGAGCCTAACGTCCGTGCTGGCACACCGAACTGAAATATGGATTAAGTATCGAAAAAAAGTAGACTACACTAAGGTTCCGTAACCTCCCATTCGACCCGACACTTTAGTGTTTTCATACTATATTCTCAACTTAGCCATAGAGTGCCAATAAATATATACACACCAACGAAGTTAACACAGAGAATAATTTACTGGAATTCATCAATGAAATACAAGAATACTCACTTAACAATCTCACACATGCACACAATATAAAATACACGCTGCCAGCACATCATATA
>JAODPA010027731.1:0-22389 GCA_025585075.1 Nepenthes mirabilis
ATATTTATTATAATAGTATATTTTTTTAACTTGATTAAGCGTTCAAATCAAACTTTGTTAGATTTTATATTTTCACTTAGGACTCACTTTGATTTTTCAATGCCCAAAATATAGGTCATAGTAGGAATGAACTATGTTGCTACTCCACACTGATACCCATGCTTATATATCACGTTGTCATCATATCAATGCCACATCAAAGGAGTTAAAACACATCTCCGATTACTTATTTTGAGACCTAAGTCACAATAATTTGGCAACTGTCTTGACTTCTCAACACCTTGAACTCGGGGACAACACATGAAACTCCACGATTAGTTATTTACTTATGGTTACAACACGATTATTTATGATAGAACTTGCTTTGCGAAATATGAAAAGCACTTAATAAAACATAGTGCGTACCTCGACTCGGCTTGTCCCTTCAACCCTAATAAGAAGCACTCAAAAAACATTACTTTCCCGTATCCAGCGGTCTACGACACCTTCCTCGTAGGTAACAGTCATCCCTTTCAAATGGGCAGCTTCGGAAGACCCATGGTCTCCTCTCTCGTCTGAGTCCCAAGTTGTGACTACCGATCCCACCGCCCGACTCGTTTTTTGGATCTCTAACAGGTTCTTTCCCATCTCTTTATTGGCGGTTTGGGTGATGGTGTTTGCCTGCTCGGTATTTTTTTTTTCTTGTGCAGAAAAATTAGTTGACGTTCAACTGTGATGTTTCATTTGCTTGGGCATTAGTCTTTGTCAATGTTTTCTTATGCTTGATGTTGCGTACATGTGACATGTTTGATTCGTTGATGCGTTTAGCTCATTGGAAGGATTTGATATTTTGTGAAGTTTGGAGGAAAACCCTTTTGTTGTTTGAATTGATTTTCTGGATGCTTGAGACCCTAGGCGGAAATTAACTGCATAAAATTCCCTCGAACAATGATTGATTTAATTCTCATTCAGCACCACCAATATGTCTGTGATATGTTTTAAAGATTGATGAGAAACTCTATAGGTTTGCTTAGATTAGAGTGCTTAATTTACAGAGAATAAGTTAAGTTTGGGAAATTTGAATGAACTCTAAGCATAATATAGAGAATAAGGAAAATGAGAGAAGCAGCGGAGGCAGGTATTGCGCTTGTTGCATATCAAGCTTATTACATCTGTATTTTCTGTTTATGCTAGTAAAGGTGGGCAGCAATGAAGTTGTATTGAATTCAAATAGAATTTAAATTTCTTAGAAAAACATATAGAGGGATTCCAATTGCTTAATTACTTGAAAGAGTTTGATCCACTTGCATATATGTTTTGCTGAAACGTTTGAATTAAGTAACATTCTCCAACCATACGACTTTATCAGCGTAAGCTACAACCACTTCTTCTTTATAGCTATGATGGAAGCTCCCTATCTGATATGTTTGATTATAGAAGTAATGTAAGAGAATAGAACAGCAACCAAAACATAATAAAATGCTGCAATGGACACTAGTGTTTTTGATGTGGTAGAACCCAAATCAGAGAAACATCCATGTTCTATTTGGCAAAATTTGCACTGGTGAAACAAGAAACAAGTACAAGAAAGAAGTGAGGGGTACACTGGTGTACACACTTTAAAACACTAGTCTTCTTGCAAATATGATATTCTATCATTCTTTCTCTACCAATGACAGATTTTGTTATTACTTCTCTCCAATCATGAAGGAAAAACCTTTCAGTTTCCTCTCTGATTAAATCACAGGGGTTTGGAAAATGTATCTATGTATCTTAATATGGGGAATAAAAGATAGCTTGGTGGTGGGGCTTCATTTTTTTAGGATAATGGCTTGGGTTTGACCCCTAGCAACTCCCCTTTTGATCTTACATATTAAGAAAATAAACAGAAAAAAAAAAAAAAACTATGCACCATAACCAACACCTGAAAATTATGGACAAATGAAATAAGATAGATAACATAAGACACCAAACAAACTAAGAGACACGAGGTAGCATGCTTCATCGTCAAGCACCACTCTTCAGTTCACACATTGCTGTAGGTCATAGCCTCCCTATCAAGACAGAATTTTTCTCTCTTAACGAATGCATCAGTCAGTTGTCCCCTGCACTCACTTTTGGATAACTGCTTGACTTACAAGTTCTTGTTTTCTAAATAAGCATCAGCTGCTTGCTAATGTTGTCAATGAAGATAAAACTGGAGTTTATTACAGCTCATGCTAATATGGGTAAAGAATGTGAGCTTTTGACATTTTCCAAAAAATGGATTTGAATATAGCTTTGCAAATCAAGTTTGAAATTGTTTTATGACTGTGAATGGATAATATCTAATAGAATTAACTTCTTGTTTGTCCTTTCAATATTCCCATTATTGTAAGAAGCCATCTCCTGTTGCCACCCTGTAAATGAAGTCACCTGTGATAAGACCAAGTAGAGTTTCGATCATCACAAGGAGAATTTCTGTTGATTGTAGGAGAATAAGAGAGGAAATAAGAGGGAGAGTGAAGGAGGAGTGTGAGTTAGAGGAAAGGACAGGGTTGTGAAGTTATTGGATTGGAGGGAATTCAACTGAATTCAGATTCAGTTCACTACTGAATTTCCTGTTGCGGCAGTTTCTTTTTTATAGGCTACCTTGCTGCCACTTTCTGTTTGGCTGATTCATTGCTTTGTTTTGCTAATTTTTTTATGTTGGATCATGAAAATTACCCCTGGGCAAAAACATCCTTGTCCTTGAGGATGGGAGGCTGGTGATTGCTTGGTGTAGAACTCCACATTTTCCCAAGTAATATCTTGCTTTTGCACATTGATCCGATTGATTAAATATTGTTTTATAGTGTTGCCATGTAATGGTCATAGTTGCTAGGGAAGTATCAGGGTGTGTAAGAAAGTTATCATCCTGGTCTATGAGGCCAATGTTTGATGGGCTAAGTCTTGATTGCCAATCTTTTTGTTAAGGAGTAATTCAACAAAAACAGGACTGATTTTTATTGTTTGGTGGTAGAGTGAGCTTGTATGGGACTTTGCCAACCTTGGCTTCGATAGGGAAGGGTCCATAATTTTTGGAGGATAGCTTTAAGTTTGTTCCAAGTGCCATAAAGATTTGCCTTGTTGCAACTTCAAATGCACAAGATGATCCACCTCAAGGGATCTTTCTGTCCTTTGTTAGTCTTCATAGGTTTTTTTTTTTCTATAGAACATTGCTAGTTTCTCTTTGAAGTAATCCTACAAAGCTGTGCACCGATTGATGATGCTTCACTAAAGTCAATTTTGGAGCAACAAGAAAGACCATACAATGCTTGAAATAGAAGCATCCTAATTGTGCTGTGGAAGGAAGAGCTATACGACCATTCATATTGGGAAGCCATTGCTGCCACTTCTATGGTTTGTGGGTAATCATACACCTTAAATAGGTCTCAAAAGATTGGTTGACTATCTCTGTGTGGCCATTTGTTTGATGATGATCGGTTGTACCTGTGAATCCTTTAATGTCATTGTGACTCATTTGGGTAGTGCATGGTTCATGCACCTTGGTTTTGTTATTGTTCATGGAAAGATTGTTTTGCCATAATTACTTCTTGGAAGATTGCAAATTAATTATGGCTTCCATGGTAAATTAAGGCATTCAAGGATAGCTTTGATGACAAGAGGAAGTTCATTGTCTTCATTGATTATGTGATTTGTCTCCAATTGAAATCACACTCTTGTATTAACTTAGTAGTTCAAGTTTTGTATCTACTTATATAAAGGAGTGCAAGCATTGGTATATGTGTATGACACGTTAGTCAAGAGGGATTGAGTGTGTACACTAGCCATGTGTTTGCGTTCTTCACAAAACAGAGTCTTAGCTTGGGGAGGAGAGTTTAATTGAGTTTCTTTTGCACCTTTTGAACTTGGATTCGAAGTGATTCCATCAATTTTCCTCTTGCAATAATAGTGGGAAGTATCATTATCTTGTTGCCTGTAGATGTGGGTCTCATCTATGGAGTGAACCACACAAATTTGTTGTTTTGTGTGTTGGAATTCTTATCATAATTCTGTTGCTACTCATAACAAATTGATATCAGAGAGTTTGATCAAAATAACATCTAGAGTTTCGAATGCCAAATTTGAGTTGGAAAAGTTCGATGGCAAGAACAATTTTAGTTTGTGGCAAATCAAGATGAATGATTTACTAGTTCAACAAGGGCAAAGTTCTAAAATGTAGATCAGATAATGCTTCCATTTCAAAAGAAGATTGGACAGATTTGAATTTTCATGCCATAAGCACTATTTGACTATGTCTAGTGCAATGATGCCCTTTATATAATTTTGCCAAGGAGAAGTCGGTAGAGATTACGAGATAAACTGGAGAGTCTTTATATGACAAAACCTTTGACAAACGAACTCTATTTGAAGTGGCAATTCTACACACTTGTAATGAAGGAAGCTTTGGATAATGTGACAGTGGCCTTGTTATAAGAAGAAATATTGGGAAGATGATTTCAAAAAATGATTCTTTGAGTTTAACAGGAAGAGGTAGAATTGATTTCAAGTCTGAAATACAAGACCAATCAAGATCTAAGTTTAGAAATAAGAAGTTTAGCACGTGCAATTACTGTAAGAAACTGAGACACATTAATAAAGATTATGGAAAGTTAAAGGCAAAGGAGAGTAGAGAATCCATACCCAGGACAACCAATTTGGCCGAGAGCACGGGTGAGAACCAAGAAGGTATTGTTCTGTCCGCATTTGTAATATACTAAGTTTTGGATTTTTGACCCCGGGTATTCTTTTCACAAGTGCCTAAATAAAAACTTGTTCTCTTTGTTCAAACCCTTCACTAGTGGTACATTTTTTATGGGCAATAATGTTGCGTGTGAAATGATGGGAATTGGAGATAACAAGATCAATATATTTGATGGAGTTGTGAAAATTCTAATTGATGTTAGACATGCTTTGTGCTTGGGAAAAAATTGATTTTTGTGGGTCTTCTTAATTCTGTAGGTTATAATCTTGTTATAGACAGGCTCAATGAATATCATTATGAGAGTGCCCGTGGTCATAAAAAGTAATAGAGTTCATAGCCTTTGTGAACTTGTAGGATGTACTATTACAGGTGAAACTTCCAATGTTACTTTTGAGAAAAATAACCAAACACAGTTATGGCATATTTGGTTGGGGCATATGAGTTAGCATAAGATTGAAGAGCTTCACAATCATAATTTTCTTAAAGGTATAAAATCTTGTAAATTAGACTTTTGTGAATAGTATTTGGTAAGTATCACTGCATTACCTTTCGAACTTTTGTCCATATTACAAAAGACGTCCTTGACTACATCCATTTGGATGCGTGAGATCCTTTGCAAGTTCTTTCGAGGGAGGATCTGATATTTTGTTTCATTTATCAATGATTTTCAATAAAGGCATGGATCTTCACCATTAAACAAAAATCTAATGTGCTTAAAGCATTTAAGTAGTGGAAGGCCATAGTATAGAAACAAAAGGGCAAAAAATAAATATACTCCACATGGACAATGGAGGTGAATACACCTCAATTAAGTTCAAGAAGTTTTATGAGGAGGGCATGACACAACACTGAACAACCCCTTGGACATCGTAATAGAATGGTGCCGTCAAGTAATTTAGTAGAATGGGCTTGGAGTATGATGTGTAGTGTTGTCAAAATATTAAAAGACTTTTGGGTTAAGGCGGTCAATAACACGTGCTATCTTGTCAACTTGTCACCCTCAACAACAATTGGTCTTAAGACACCAACGACGCTTGGTCAGGTAAATCCTCGACTACTTTGATTTGCACATTTTTGGTTGTCCCGTATAAGTTTTTTGCAACACTGACAAGCTTGAGCCAAGAGCAATGAAATGCATTTTTCTCATATATGCTCATGGTGTGAAAGTTTTTAGGTTGTGGTACTCTTGACTAGAAAAGCTTCATTTTCATCATCTTCAAAGATGTCAACTTTTATGAAAAACCAATGCTGAAGACTACTTGTTTGGAAAAACAATATTTGGAGTTTGAAAAGAGCGAGGGAGAAGCTGCTATACTGATCAAAGAAGATGAAAATTTTGCTCCTAATTTGCCTATTGAATTCAACAAAGAGGATTTGCAAATGTACAAAATCGGAGGTCTTAATGAATGTGAAAGCAAAGTCAAATTTTGGACATAGTAACTTATACCATGTTGGCCGAACATGAGCATCTATAAAGAAGTCATGGCTGATCCTGAGGCTGACAAGTGGATGCATGTGATGAAAGTTGAGATACAATTCCCCTGCATGAACAAAACATGGATCCTATCGGATTTTCGAAAGGTTAACGAGCTGTTAGTTGTAAATGGGTGTATAAAAGAAAATTTGATGACACCTATAAGGCACAACTATTTGTTAAGAAATTTTCCTGAAGGGAAGGTAGTGATGATATGTTAATTGTGACTAATATTATTTCCAACATTAATTCTTTAAAATCTCAATTAACTAAAGGATTTGGGATAAAAGATTTGGGTGGCTGAGAAATTTCGTGCCATGGATTTTGATGAGATAGAATTGCGGGAAAATAGTGTCTATCTCAAATCCAATGCATCCAAAAAATTCTTTCAAAATTTAGTATGGATTAGACTAAGCTTGTTTCCACACCTTTAACCAAACCTTTTTAGTTGTCGACCATGCACTATAAAGAAAAGAGGAAATGATGCGTGTTCCATATTCTAGTATTATTAGTAGCTTGATGTACTACATGTTTGGTACTCTGCTAGACCTGTATTATGCTTTGAGTGTGGTTAGTCATTTCATGACGAATTTGGGAAAACTCATTGGCTTATAGTGAAATGGGTTATATAGTATTGGAAAGGCATATAGAATTATGCCTTAATGTTTTAAGGGAACTCGGCTGACAATGATCAAGTTGTTGGTTTTATTGTTGCCAATTTTATAGGAAACCTTGACAATAGTGCGTTGTTGAGTGGATATGTTTTTATACTTGTCGGTCGACCTTTCAGTTGGAAGCTAATGCTCCAATCAACGATTGCCCTTTCTACCACAAAAGTCAAGTACATGGGAGGAGTCGAGGCCGGCAAAGAATTAATTTGGTTAGCCGGACCGTTAAGTGAACTCAGACTTTAGCAAAGCAGCATGGAGATTTGTGTGACAATCCAAGTGCTTTGCATATTACCACGAAATAGGGTTATCATTGGAGAATCGAGCATGTTGAGCTTGACTTCATTTTCATCGAGAACTAGTTGTTAAACATGAAGCTTCATTGGTAACAATTTCCACGAGCAAGAATCCCGTAGGTATGCTCTCAAAGTCTATTTTGGGAGAGAAATTCAACCTTTTCTTGAATTTCATGTGTCGTCATCTCGTGGATTGATGCTTCATAAGTATGATTTTGTTGGAAACGAGATGTTTTGATGATTGTCACTTACTCTTGTCAAAGTCGAGATTTGTGAAGCCATTGATGCCATAATGACTAATTCGGTTGGAGCATGGATCGTGCAACTCAGTTTTGCTTTTGTTCATAGAAGATTGTGTTGCCATAATTGCTTCTTGAAATATGCTAATCAATTATGGATTCCACGGGAAATTCAGGAATTAAAAGATGGGTTTGATGACAAGAGAAGGTTCATTTTCTTCATCGAGTGTTTGATTAATCTCACATTGATATCATAACCGTTATTAACTAAGTAGATTAATTCTTATATCTACTTATAGAGAGGAGTGCAGGGGTTGACATATGGCACATCATGGGATTATGGACACTAGCCTTGTTCAAGTTCTTCACAAAATAGTCAAGTGTTAGCCTGATGAGTAGAGTTTGATCTAGTTACTTTTGTGCCTCTAGAACTTGGATTCGAAGTGATTCCATTGTACTCTTTTTGATAATAGCAAAACCACTATCATCTTGTTGCCCGTAGATGTAGCTCTGATCTTGAGATTGAGCAATATAAATTTTTTGTATTGTGTGATTGAATTCTTGTTATAATTTCGCTGCTATTCACAACAATACTTTTGTTCATTTGAGTTCCTAAGCCTTTGAAAGGAGATTGCCAAAACTAATTACTAAATTTTTTTCTTTGTTAGCTAAAATACAAGAAGTCCCATCTAGCTCAGCAACTTGATTAAAGAATATTTGGCCCATGGTAGCTGTTGTGAATGTGTGAGATAAAGGTATTCAGTGAGCATAGTTGGTCAATTTGTCATTAAAATGGTATCTTGACCTTCAGTTTTAAGAATACCTCAATAAAATCTATTTTGACGTGGCTTTAGCATGTGTTAGAATAGCGGTATTAGTATCGTGTACCTCTATATACGTATTAGGTAATATGTATTGATATCATATGTTGTGGAAGCAAAATCCTATTTTCATTCATGGCCATATAGAAAGTGAGTTATGTATTAAAATTATATCATTTTTAATCGTATATTTACATATGTGATGAGTTTTAGTCAATTTTCTAAAAAAATAAGCTTGAGAATTAAGGTTATTGAAATAATATTCCAAAATTTTTATTCTATGCAATTTTTATACCTTTACACAACATATAAACTTAAGCTTCTTAAAATATTTGGTATATTTATATTGTGGATTTGGGCTTCAAAGAGCGAAGAAAATTGAAAAAAAAAGAATGATATATGAGTTGTATCAGCCGATTTATTGCAATATATTCGTATTAGTGACATATCAAGATACACTTGTGACCTTGGAAAAAATCTGCATTGGAACCTCTTTATATCCATACCTATGTTTGAAAATATTGGCTGATATTTTACTCCATGGGCTCTAGGCATATGAGGTAAGGGGGCTGTAAAAGGCTTTGGTAAGGCAGCTTGTATGGTTTATTCCTTTGGCAAATATCTCAGCTTAAGACAAACTTCTTAAATTGCTTTATTCCAGGCCATAAGAACATTCACCGGTCTTTCTTATGTTCCTAATATGCTAGGGTGATCTTGCAAGGGTGAAGCATGAATTGCAGTTGTCAATTTATCTCTTAAAGCAGTGGAAAAGCCAATATACGGGCAGTCTTTGTGTTTCAGAATGCCATTGCAGTAGGAGAATGTTGGTTTGGTCAATTGAAAGAACAGAGATGATTCTTGTGAAAAACATCATTGGTATAACCTTACAGGGGGTACGTGATGGATGCTTGTGTAATCATGATATGATTGCAGCACAAGAGCAGGCTCTTCAGGCTATTAAAATTAGCAAAACATCAACAACATTTTCCAAACATTTATTTTATTGAATAATGTACTGTGAACCCAATAGCTTTGTGAGGCATTTCTGTGGCAGTGTGATTGCAATCCTTTGCTCCAATTAGATATCTGTGTCTTTTTTGGTCAGTTTTGTTCATGAATCAGCTGCCTTGGAGGTAGTGTCTTGATTTGTTAACTGCCATAACCATAGTCAAGCGTTCCTTTTCGGATATGGAGAGACTTTTAGTTCTTCCTCGAAAGATCTTGATGGGTCTAGCCACAAAATGGAAGCATCCGATTGAAATGCTAGGATTTGAACTAGACCCGGGTCGTCGTAATTGGCATGTGAGAAGAATCTGATTGTGAGAGGGCAAGGTGCCAAGGTCGTCTTGTTAGAATTTTTAATGTCAGAAGGCACATTGAAGAGTCGGATTGACAAACGATACAAATTGTTGGGGGGGTCAAATTGTTCGACGGGCGGACTACCAAAACACAGTTTGGTTGGTAAAGATCGCATGCAAAAGAGCTGTATAATTTGAGATTCTAATCTGTTAGAGTATCTAGTGGTCAGTCTGGACAAAATGTCAAAGCAGTTCAAATCGTCAACAAAAGTTAAAAAAGCCCATTCCATATGGCATGTCATGTCAATAGCGACCGAAACACGGTGAAGGTGGAAAAACAAAAGGTGTTTTTGATTAAAAGAAGGGTGAGTCAATGCCTCAACTAGAGTCTGGGGTGAGGACTATTTGCATATTGCATGTCGGAATGTTGGAATTCAAGGTCTCATGAACTACTACTAAATACCTAATTTGTTGTGACTTACAATCTTCACAGTTATCCAAACATTGATAAATATTCTATCCAGTTGTGTCATTTACTGTTTCTATTTGCTTAAGTGCATATTTGTGTTTTAGAACCACCCTAGTTTTTCCAACTTATCTGAGATTTCTAGTCTTTTTGTCCTTTATCACTTGTAGTTGTAGGCTTTCTACTCCATTTCCATTAGCTTGTTGAAATTATCTGAGATTTCTAGCCTTACTTTACCTTTGATGCATCTAGTATGACCTAGGTTTCTACTCCTTATTCATGCCCTAACAAGTTTGTATATACCTTCCATCATTTGTTAGCGTTATTTGTTAGTAATATTTCTTCGTCGAAATTTTCAAATATTATTCTTAACATTGCAATATTTCCATGCCGTATAACAAGAAGTTGTCTTTTTCATTTCCTTTTGGGCATCCTTATGCCACTACTGTCTTTAGTTTGACTTCCTAATTGAATTCTTTGAAGGCTTTATTTGCTACTAATCTTGATACGACTATCTATTCTATTGTATTGTTATTAATGTATTCATTGTTGTTTACTATCCAGCGTAAAATCTTGAGTATTATTGCATTTTCTCTCTATATGTTATGATTTATTGTTCTCTTCCATTTAGATATTTTATATTCCACTTATAATGCTTACAAAGTTACACCTAATAATAAATGCTGATGTCCATATGATAGTAATTTCTCTCCAATAATGATCATAGAATTCTTTCAAGGCAGCATGTTCATCTCTCTCATTAAAGCTAGTGTATTTCAAGGTCACAGTTAAAGCTAGTGCATTTCGAGGTTACAGGATTAAACAAACTTGCTCTTGCTCTTAAATCATCTCTCTTGAACTGTTTTATCACCAATCAAAATCATCAATGTAATTATTTATATCATTTATTTCTTTGTTATCTTTCTTCGCTTGCCGATTTAGATCTGCTATATATTTTTTGGTATCTTTACCAATCGTATGCATCATACATCCATATCTTATAAGCCTACTTGGTTGTTCTAATAACTTATGCTATTTATTTCTAAGACCAATTTATATTTTTTATTGTCTAAATTTGATTACATTTAAAAGTGAACTGAGGATTAAATGTTAAAAAAAACAAAAACAAAAACCAATGCCCATTATATCTCCTTCAAATTTTCATCTTAGCCTCTCCTATGCACCATACCTTCTTATAAGCTTTCTTGAGTGTATTAATAATAATAATTCTTTCTCCCTTAAGTCTAGTTTATCTTTTTAATTATTGTCTCCAACTCTTATTACATCTGTTAGTGCAATGATGCAACTATAATAATAACTATAAAATCTTAAGTCCAACTAAATAACGGTGATTATGGAAATTTTTTGTTGTTTTGCTTTGTTTAGTGCAACATCATATGAGAGTAGAAGTAATTCAATTGTTTTTATCACTCAACTATAAATGTTTTTACTTTATTTTTTTTCTTTCGTCCAACCTAACCCTATTCATTGTTCTTCATAGGTACTTTGGCATACGTTGTATGTTAGAATCGCCTTGATGCCTGCCCTTCTTACAATCTTCTATAGTTGTATTTATTTTTAGTGTATAAAGATATTAACGTTTCTAGTCTTTTACAATGATTTCACTCATCCTTCTTAACAAGCGACACTTTTTGTACATATCTAAATGCCTATCACTTTGATCCAAAAAGTATTGTAGATCTAATGATTGTCTTATAAAATATGCTTTTCAATTTTAGAAGGACATTCTAATCACAAAACACTAACTCTGCATCTCTACATTTTATCCATTGTGTTAATTATATGTGTGGCACTAACGTTGATCTTTCGGTTGCCTTGAATTATAGATCAAAAGTAGCTAAATCTATTGTTTTAAGTTATGTAAGGTGCAGAATTACAAAAATTCCACTTCAAGTACTCTATTTGGCTTCTATTTATCTTTACCAGCATTTTATTCTTGGGCTTTACTCCATAATGCTTCTTTGTTACTGCTCATGCTCTAGATTCATCTCTTAAATAATACTTCAGCAAATATAACTTATCAGCGCATCTTGCTTTGAATTTGTCTCATAAATTCCTCTATAACTAATATTTTAGGATTGAAAGTAGGCTTTTGATGAACTCCAATCACAATTAGAAATCGTCACTATTTCCTAATGCAGTTCTGACACTTTATAACTTAAGAATACATATCTTAAATGGCATTTATATATTTTTGTTCACGCTTTTAGTTTAACATTTATACATATCTTTAATAAATCTTTTCTAAATCAATGAAATTCATGTGCAAATCCCTGTTTTATTTTATATCGACATTAACTTCTCAATACATGTAACCTTCAGTAGGTGCAAATTAAAAAAAGAAAACCTTAATTATTCCATAAAACAGGGAGTCAAAGTGCAATCTTTCTTCCTAAATGAAGTACTTAATTCAACGCTAAAGTTCTATATGGTTACATATGCATCACATAAAACAAAGAAATCAAGATTTTGTGGTTCTGTTGGTGTAACGTGTAAGTTGTTTTTGAAATTGTGGTAGTGCAGTGCTGTGTAAATTGAAAATTTAGAGTGAGGGGGCAGAGAGAGCAATTCCATGATGGGGAGTGCTAGTGACTTGCAGAAATTGAGAGTGTGTTGAACTAAAAGATTGCAGTGACTGAAAAAAAAAAAGGGATATTCAACTAAAGCAAATAACGAAGAAAGACCAAGAAACCGAGGCAAAATTGTTTGGACCGCATAATAAATCCTGATGATGAGAAACACAACATTTTTTCTTTATTTTGATTTCTTGAAGGGAAAGGCAGATTTTAGCCAATGATACGTAATCAAATAAAAATAAAAGCACAAATGCTCAAATCATCAACATAAAAAGATAGAAAACCTGAAGTGCATAGTTGAAGAGTCTGTAGGCTTAAGGCACTTGTGTGGGACCATGAAGCATTGCTTATTGAGGGTGCCCTACCTTGACCCACATGAGTCACTAAGTGAGCTCCTTGCCTTGCCTCACCTGGGCATCCAGGCAAGCACCTAGCTTGCCATTGACAACACTGGAACCAATCTCATGAGAGATTCATCTGACAATACGGTCGCATTGGCTTCCTCCAACCCGTACTATATCCAAGTGAGTTCCATCAAAACCTTGTTCCAAGTGAAGTTTCATTAGAGGACACAGTCCCTAACACATGCTATTGAAAATGGTTTGCAGATCATCAAATACATTTTAGAGGCATTGTTCATCCCTTACAGGAGGAAATTTTTTATGAGGCTTTTTCAACTTGTCTTTATCCATGTGCGATAAGGACATCAATATTCAGCCTTTCCATATGCATTTTATTTTGTGCTGAAAGCTGGAAATTTATTATCCTTTTATTAAATTACATTTGATCAGTTATGGCTGCATTCTATGGGCAGCAAACGAAACAAGTTACTTCAATTATGTAATCGTGATGATTACTGTATATTTTCTGTATCCTTTATTTTCTCACGAGTTTCTGTTTCTCGATCCTACTTGTGCTTTCTCATTGATACTTGCATGACTTCTGAGTTTAGTTTCATCATATGGTTCTTTAGAACCTTCTCAATTATGTTTGCTTACTCTCAGCTGACAGCTACTCTCAATGGGAAGCAAAGGTCGAATTCCACCTCATACGAGGAGATCTCATCCAGGCCTTGGCATGGTCTATTCTGAGCCTTTTGCATCAGCAATACGCCCCCCACCTGGTGGATTACCTCCTTTTGAATTACTGCCGCCTCCGGAAATCATGGAACAGAAACTTGCCGCCCAACATGTGGAGATGGAACGACTTGCAGCAGAGAATCAGAGGCTTGCTACCACTCATGGAACTTTGAGACAACAACTTGCTGCTGCACAGCAGGATTTGCAGATGTTACAGGCTCAAGTGGGAGCTGCAAAATCCGGAAGAGAGCAACAGATGAGGGGGCTTATGGACAAGATCTCTAAGATGGAATCTGAACTGCATGCAGCAGAGCCTATAAAGCTGGAGCTGCAGCAGGCACATGCAGAGGCGCAGAGCTTAGTTACAGCAAGGCAGGAACTTTTTACGAAGGTGCAGCAACTAACACAGGACCTGGAGAAGGCTCATGCAGATCTGCAGCAGGTACCTGCTCTTATGGCTGAACTTGATGGTCTAAGGCAGGAGTATCAGCACTGCAGGTGTGTATTTTCTTTCTATTCATAGATCCACTGTATTTTGAATTAACCTCTGTTGAAAAGAACTTGGATATTGTCCATTTTGGGTTCCCACATGGAGGTTCAAGAGAGAAGGTGGGGTGAAATTTGCATCGAAAAAAGTTAGTCCAAGTGTTAATTCTCACATATCTACTGTTAGAAATCAAATTTTAGCCCTTGAATTTGAATGCTACTCCAATTCTCTCCATCGAATTGAGAAGATTAAAACTATGCTGAATATTAGAGCTTGGCAAGAAGTGGGAATGTATTTTTGGTGGTGGTTAGATTACTTTAATCAGTTGTAATGCTGTTTGAAGGGTTGATAACATGCAATATTTGGTGCACGCAGGGCTACATATGACTACGAGAAGAAGTTGTATAATGACCATCTTGAATCACTTCAGGTGATGGAGAAGAACTATATTACCATGGCTCGTGAAATGGAGAAACTTCATGCTGAGTTAAATAACAGTGCTAATGTTGATAGAAGATCTGGTACCATTCTTGAACATTTTCCACATAATTATTTGAAGCTTGAGCTATAAGTTTTTTTTTACATTGTTCTTTTCACGTGGAAATTCAGCTTATGGTGGTGCTGCTGGATATGGTGACAATGATGCTCCCGGGCATCATCCTTTGGGAACAAATGCATATGAAGACGGTTATGCTGTTCTGCAGGTGTGTCTCCTTTCTACATGTTTTAGAACTTTGCTTAAGATCTTTATTGATCTTGCTTTGTCTTCTTATGCCGCAATTTTTTCCCCATATGTCAAGGGACCTCAAATAATGTTTCTGCAATTTAATTCTCAGTATGTCGGGCTTCATCCAACTTCCAGTGTATGGTAGTTGAAATGCAATTCAACAGATGGACCAATCATTATATTTATCACCTCTAGGACTACTTTGTGTTAGTGATTATTAGCTTATTTGAGTTATTTATCATATTTTTTAATTGGATATTTAAACGTTTTAATTATAGTGGAATTTGAGACGAAGATTTTATATAGGAATAATTAGTTTCATATGAGATTACCTAGGATGCCAAGTATTCATTGTTTTTCATAGTTGAAGGAGATCTTTTTTTTTTTTTTTTTTGAATTTTAACACCGGATTGCTCATTTTTCCATGAAAATGG
This sequence comes from Nepenthes mirabilis, assembly GCA_025585075.1. Lineage (NCBI taxonomy): Eukaryota > Viridiplantae > Streptophyta > Magnoliopsida > Caryophyllales > Nepenthaceae > Nepenthes > Nepenthes mirabilis. Next base: position 15,292 of record JAODPA010027731.1, read on the forward strand.
TATCATGGCAAAGGCTTCGGGTCATTTTCACTGTCGTCAATTACTATGTAAGCATAACCACGATTTCCCTTAATCTTGCTGCCGCAAACTCCAAGCCCAAACTGCTGAGGCAACGTCACCGTCTGGCCCAACACAGGACATTCTTCCGACAGCCAAAGCTGCTGACAAGTTAGCTGGCAACCCAAATATGCCCTGATCAAAATGCTGCACACTGCCAATTGTGTAGGCCATTCCAGCGCCACTTTTCCAAAGCCAACAGCCATCTTGTGCCCACAACCCAATAAACCATAATCTCTAGAACCACCTTCAAGATTCCAGGAGTCCAGACGCTGAAACTCTAATTTCAGCTAAAGTTTTGAACATACCCTAGCCATGAAGCCTTGATTTAATCCCTAAAATTAAGCAACCACCGCCAGAAATCATAAACATCCAACTCAGATGTTGCTGATCATTTTCTTTGAAGTTCTGCATGTTGCCCCCAACTATTGGTTTGAGCCCCTCCTTTGTGTTGTAGGAAGGTTACTTGTGGTGCACAAATTATTGTTGTTTTTTTATCTGTTTGTGAGGACAAAGTTTGGACCTCGGTCAAAGTAGTAGGCCACTGTGTTTGGCCCTTCCATAGCCCTAGCTCATAACCTGCTTAATTTAAGCCAACATCTGGTTTGCTTCCAACCTACTCAATCTTTCTACAATTGCCTAGCCTTTTATTTTTGCCTGAGTTAATCATGATTTGCTTAATCATATCCAGCCCTCTTTGAAACTTAGCCCATTATCATTCTCTATTGTTCTCATCAATTGCTCTAGCCCAAATCTTTATTTAATCAAAATTATGGCAAGACTACTGAAATTACTTGTTGAAAGGTGAACATATGGACACTGAATTATTGCCATATTATTGATATGCAAAACACTCTACCAGCAATATGTGGAAGGTCACAAGATGCATGCTGCGAGTTCTCAGGCTCTAAGGCTCAATTACTCGGAACCATTTACTGGTGAGCTTATGTAGAAGGACCCAAAAATCCAGAACCGGTGGATGATACTACTAAGTCGGAGCTTATGAAGACGAAATTGAGTTGCACCTTTTGAACAAGAAATCCCAGAAAATTGTTGCGTAGTTACTAGATGAAGACTTAAAGAAAGATTGGAAGAATCAGAAAATCTTAAGTCACATGTCATATTAGATCATGCTCAGCTTGTTATGCTGCAAGAATTCTTTGAACTACTTCCAGTGGAGTATGTGAAGTTTCAACTTAAAACCTGATACAATTGTGGAGAAAACATCCCACCAGTTCCACTTGAAGTGATTCTTGGTTTTCAATTATCTAGCCCTTGTACTTCATTACCTGAGGACGAGTTTATTGAACAGTTGAGTATCACAAGTGATGAAAAAAATAAATATTTATTGCCTTATAGAACTAATTAGGATTATTTATTATCAACTTTATTTGAATAGTTTATGTTATAGTTATCTATCAGATATTTGAATTTTTAGATAAGATTTAAGATAAAAATAAATAGTTTCCATATAATCTTATACTAGATGTCTGAAAAATAGTAGTTTGTATTTATTAATTTTCGGATTTGATTTGAATTTAATTGTTGTTTTGGGTTTAATCCCAGGGTTGATCATTTGTTCCACATCAATGTTAAGTCTCTACTGGTTTTTCTTTAGCTATGTAAGAAACTAAAATATTCTGTTTATTTTGGCTGAAGGTAACTACTATTTATTCATGGGTTTCAATTATGACATCAATACAAAAAGGAACCGCAAAGTAGCAAAATGCCTGTTTTTGTTCATTCCCTTGTATGTCTATTTGCAGGCTTAAATTATCTTCAATATAGAAAGGTCTCTTCCTTTTAGGAATCACATCATTGAAGACTTGCCTAAAAGTCATTTTCAGCTGTTTATTAATTTTCAATGACTAGATTTTCTTCCAAGGAAAGGTTTGTATCCCATGCCACCTATTGAGAAAGAGTTTCTTCCTTTAATTCACTTTGGCTTGGATTGAATGTAGACTTCATTGAGAAAGAGCCATTTCTATCTGGGATCCAAAGCAACATTCTTTGTGAGGATGTGCTGTAACTTTAATCTGTGATTGCTGCAACCAATTCCATATCAAACTTACTATTTATCTTTCTTGCATCTCAAGCTGCCATCATTAATTATATGATCATGCATCTTCGTAGGTATACAACTAAGCCTCTATTTAGGCTTTAGAATGAAACCTTGAATCCGTGGCCCTCGTGGACCTTTCCACACATTCACATATTGACCTTTGCCTATTAAAGCACATTCTTTCTGTATGTCTCAACATCTCAGCATTCTTCCATGTGCTATATATGTCACCGTTGGCATCTGCATTCAGCATCTTGCCATATAATTTGGCCATGAGTGCTTGAGCCCAAGTTTTATGATTTCCAGTCATGATTTGCCATGGAAAATAAGAGTTTTAATAAATCTGTAATTTGCATAAAGCCAAGTTTCCTGCATTTGGTGCTACTGGATTTTCTGTCCTCCTCCCCCCACCAGAATTGCATTGCCATTGAGTCCAGCCTTGTCAAAAGAGATTGCGAGGAAAAACTTCAGTTGTCATCTGATAGGAGGAAATGGTGTGATGTAAAGGCTTGGGGATCCTTTAATCACAATGTGCAAGAGGACAACTGGGTGAATGTAAGAAATGGAAGAGAGGCTAGGGAGTGGCAGATGGAATTGAAATGCACAACAGAAGATCAGGGGCAGAGGAGAACTACTTGGTTCCAGAACTGAAGTAAGCTGTTTTGGCCTTACCCTGTTTGATCCTTGGCTAGAACATCTTTTAGAAACACTGCTGCTGCTTTGTTTGCTTGACAAAACAATTACAACTTGAGATGGGAAATGGATGGGCATTGATTGTCTGCTATGTCACTGCAATGAATAGCACCTTGCATGGCGCCCATGTTGACTAGCACTGAGTTGAGGTGTGGGTAAGCGTCATTGTTCAATCATTTGGACCTAGGATTTGCAAAAATCTTTCTTTAGCACATGTAATATAAAGGGCTGCTGTATGCATCGAAGGCTTTAACATGTCATCATTGATTTCAACAAAGCACCTTTCACCTCTTTCCTCTTTGTGCAACAGAATTCCTTTCATTGTTACTGTATTATCAGCTATCCACCTCCCAGGATGAATGCTCTGTGTCCCATCAATTTCTTCAATAAATGCTTCATGAGTTTTGCCAAGATCGCAGGAATAGTCTTGTTAGTGTATATTACATAAAGAAATAGGTCTAAATTGATGAACGGACCTGCTGGAATCCACTCTGGGAGAGTATTTTCTTGGGTTTTTCTAATGCGTGCTTATTCTCCAACCAATTTGGAAAGATGTGAAGTGCTTACCTTATATATCATCTCTGACAGGTGAGATGGGGGGTGGTGGATATTGAAGCCTACTGCCTTCAGACATCCTTGTAACCATAGAATGCATTTGGATTCTTCTTTGACTGATAATTTGAATTGATGCATTTGTACTCCTAGCATTTGACAGTCCAATCTTGAAATCACCTTGCCTCGGAGCTTTATCCTGGCAGATCCTCTCTCATGCCATGAAAATTGACTCCTATTTTGGGTGGCAGGGACGTGGTCCTCCTAGCAGTGGCCCTGGTGGTGGTGCTCCAACTTACGGCGGCCCTCAATCTGTAATGGCTTCTGCTAGGCCTGGCTATGATGCCCAGAGGGGTCCCAGCTATGACCCTCAGGGAGGACCAGTTTACAATTCTCAGAGGGGACCAAGTTATGACATACAGCAGAGACCACCTGCCTATGAAGCGCAAAGAGCAGCAGCAGCAGCAGGCTACGACGTTCCTAGGGGTGGTAGCTATGATGCTCAATCTCGAGGCGCTGCACCTCCCTCAGCCCCCGGATCTTCTAGCGGTATGCCATACGGATCTTCAACACCTCCTGCTCGGGCTGGGGGTGGGTATGAAGCAACACCTCGGGGTGGCAACTCAGTTCGTAGGTGAGTTCAGATAAATTGTTTGAAGATGCCAGTTGCAGGGACTTTCAGGTGCTGCATTTCCCACCTACCTTAGTTTCATCGGAGCAGCTGATTGTGACCGCTGCTTTTTGTTATTTGTTCTGGGGGTGCAATGACGTGATTTCTAGGTTTACCAAGTGAAATGCTGCTCTTGGTGAGAACACGACCGTTTTTTTTCCCTATTCATGATGGAAAGATTGTAATTAGGAAGGTAGCTGCTGGAAGCATCATTTGAACATTTGTTGCGGATGATTCGCTGTCTTGTAACGCTGACCTTGTCCTCCTTTCCCTAATCTACGCCTTGAGGGCACAATTATGCTAAATGCCCATACCAGTAACCGAAACCCCCAACCATATACACCTTCGTCTTCATTTCCATTTGACGTGTGTTTCACCTCCAAATGCGCCCAAAGGATTGCTGAAAATAATCTAAATCCGATAGTTGATAGATGAGTGCGAACTCGAGCACAGGCAGACGGGGGGGCATCAAACGTCGATCCGTTGGAGTCAACTTCTTGAATTAAGCCAAGTGGGCATTTTAGAATCACCTTGAAGCAAATAAGCCAGCAAAATTAAGCCTGGGTTTTTTATTGAGAAAATTGAAAATCTGAAAAATGTATTTGAATTTGCTAATTCTCTAGTTGGAAAATTTAGGAAGTATAATTTTTTCAACCTTTAAATTAGAATTTGCGAATTTAAAAATATTAACAAATTGATTTTCAGGGCATCTCTTCTTCGGTGAATTTATTTTTTTCTAGAACTTTACTAGTTGTTTGAAAGTAGTTTTCATAATCCTTTAAATCAATATTATAAACCGATGACCTGAGCACTGTGATATCAGAAGTAATATATATGATCAGAATATAAAATTTAAATACATTTGTTTTTTTTTTAAATATATATTTAACAAAGAGATTCAACTTTCGTATTAATCTTATATCCTATTACATTAGGGGTTTTAATTTGTATGATTATGACACAATTTGGAACATGATTAGGCCCTAAATTATCTTTTAAGAGTGGGATTATGCATATGAAGGGGCTAAATGATTGTGTTAAGTTGAGATGCTCATTTGGTCTACTAAGCTGAGGTACTCAAATTGTATTATTCAAATGTGATCTTGGTGTGATGCGAGGCTGGATTAAGGCTTAGCCCAGTAAGCTAACAAGGATAATTAGAAGAAAATTGAGCGTCCTCAGTGATGTTCTCACACAAATTGGATTCCAATTGAGTATTAATTAGACAATTAACATAACATTAAGGCTATCTAATTGACCAACGTAGAGCAGAAAAATACAAAGATGTCGGCCGTTTTGAGGCGACCAAAGGATAATATAGCAGTCAATTTTAAGGACCTGAGATTTTTTATATATAAAAACAAATTATAGACACCACATGAATATTTCAGATTTATATATTAAACAGTTCAGAAGACTTTTTAATTTTTTTTTAAAAAAAAGATCCCCTCGTCTCGCTGAAGAGACTTTCTTTATTAAACACTCCTCTTACCCTCCAATCTATATATGAGATCTCTTCATTTTAATTGAAGAAGACACCCAACAGCAAGGATTGAAGCGTCTTTGTCGCACAGAAGTTTGGTATTTATGCATTCAACTGGGGCTTCGTTTTGAAAGCCTGGCTTGTATTACAATGATGAACTAGTTTACCTTGTGCTCTCGGTGGCTGCATGGAAGCCGATTTGGAACCACCCCTCTTTCTAAGACCATCCAACGCTTGAAAAGCTTTCAGTTTTATGAGAACAGCATTAGCCTATTTAAGAGAAACCAATGAGGAAAAGGAACAAGAGAATCATCGACTTCCAAATTTGGTCATCATCTGATCCAACAATATAAGATACAGGTGACAGACTAAAGTGGGATACTTAACCAACAAGTAAGATGAAGCAGTACACATGTAACAGATCCTAACGAGCGACAGTTACAAGCTAATTAGTTTGAATATCCCTCAGGACTTACCAAAACGTGCAGCTGATATCATCCCCTCCAGCCCCGGTGAAAAATGTCTGCCTCCTCCTCCCCTCTCTTTCTTCCTGTCCTAGCTATCAACGCTTTGCTTTGGTTTTTTTCTTTTCTGCTTTTTTTTTTTTCCCTAAAAGCATTTTCCATTTCTTCTCATCCCTTTGTTTCCAGGCAGCCCGGCCCCAAAACCCCAAGATGGAGTAGTGTTTCTTTGTCCACCCCTCCCCCGGATGTACAGATACACAAAGAATGTGATGATGGCCGAGACTGGTGTGGTTTGGTGTGTCAGACAGCAAAGAATCCTTCCTAATAACACATTGGTGTTGGTGTGTCAAACATCGCCAAAGAGCTCAGTATATCACAACTCGAAGTAGTCCTGGCTGTGGCTCAGTGTACTCCAGGCCCTCCACTTCGAGCAGATAGCGCTGTACAGACATCGGAAGTCTTGCAGGTGTGCGGGAACCCCTGGTGTGGTGGCCTGTCCCGACACAGATAAAAACCTCAAGGCTCTGTTCAGATGACCTGGCTGTACTCCTCAGTGCTGCAAGCTCGTACTTCAGCACATGCATTGCTTCACTAACATGTAGCCCGTGCAGGTCTATCATCCTCTCCTGCTCTCTCCCGCTGCCCTGCATTTGTCGACTACTTGGGTTTCTGTGCAATAATTTTCAAGAGATCAAAAAAATGTCCATTGTTAGATATTAGTGGAATTCACAAGGCAGAAAGGAATATGGAGCGGCCATTCTCCAACTTCAATCGCAACTGGGGCAGGGATGGGACAATAAAATTCTCCCTACTAGAAAGATGGGATGGGCATAACCACTTGCCCCACCCTCCATCTATCCCGGTGGGCCACCCTACCTTATCATGCTGGCTACAAGATAGCCCAAGTCATTAAAAACGGCAACCAGATTCTGTGCCAGTGCCAGGAATCCTCCCTATTTTGATAGTTGATGGGCCAATGAAGAGTGATAATGCAGGTTCAGTTGTGCGCAAATCCATAACTGTCAAATAACCCTTTCTCCCCACTCCCCAACCCAAAAACAAATCCATTGACCCCCTCCCCACAACCAAACCCTCACCAAAAAAACATAAATAAATA
>JAODPA010027731.1:22399-37288 GCA_025585075.1 Nepenthes mirabilis
AATAATGCAAACATAATCAGTATAAACAGCTAGTCAATCATTACAAATGGCTAAGATCGTGGATCAAATTGTAAAGTAGGTTTTGCATTAAAGCAGAAAATACTGGTTGCTAGTGAATGGAACAACAATTTCTTTGTAAATGCACAAAACTAGAATATGGTTGCAGCAGGTCAAACAGGCAAATAATTCACAGCAGTTCAATGAATATAGTACATAGCTCAGGTTCAATAGATAAAGATTCTATATTGCTATTGCCCCCTTTAGAAAAATAACATGAATCAAGCTTAATATATTGACAGTTGGGATAAAAAACAAGCCCTTGACCAAAGCTCAACTCCATCTTCACTCCTTCAAAGTTCATTCCTCTTCAACAGTGGTTTTATTGGTAAATAAATTTACATATCAGATATGTTAAAATGAGACAATAATACCCTAAGTAACATATAATCTACCATTTCATAATGAATGCAAAATAAGGTCATCAAAACTGATGGAATGCAACATGGTGTCAATGGGGGTGACAAGGCGTTGAAAATTGGGGGGTCGATCTAATGGGGGTGAGGAGTTTATGGGGCAGACAATGAAGAGTAATTAACCAGCCCAAGACTAGCACCATGCTACTTTATAATGAGATGGTAACACTTTTAATAATATCTATTCAACCCTTTCAATGTGAATGCAAAATTAGGTCATCAAGACTGAAGGAATGCAACATGGTACAATCCACTGACAATATGTTCAATTTTATTTTATTTTATTTTTTAGGGGGGGGGGGTGTGTGATTAGCAGCTTTTATTCATGCTCATATCTATCATACATTTGGCCCATGCATACCTCTGGCTGATCAGAATCCCCCTCTCACTAATTGTGCCCAAGACTAGCCCTAGACCAATCTGTAAAGTCAAATAACTTCTCCCCTTCTCAATCCAAAGGGAAAAACAAAGAAGGGGAAAAAAAAAAAAGAAGACAACAAATCAGTTTAAAGTCCTAGTTGTTCATGAGGCAAACTGTAAAGTAGGCTTAAATTTAATACACAAGCAGTGGTTGAAATTCGAACTCGTCAATCCCTGTGATTGGCAGAAGAAAGCAAACCACCTCCAAAAGAACGCAAAAATGAGAACAAAACACGAGGAGAAATTAGAGAGAATTTTGTAGCAACACAGCACAGTTTACATTAACAAAACTTCAGCAATTCCATATAATGCCATCACCCCCTTTACAAAAACATAAGATTGACCTGAATCAAGCCTAATATATTGATAATTGTGTTAGAAACAAAACTCTGGACAAAGCTCACCTCCATTTTCATCCCTTCAAACTCAAACTGACCCCAGGGTAGCTTCAGTGAAAAAAATTCAGATAGGTTATAACTAATGAAATGGCAATACCCTATAATACTATCTATTCACTATTTCATTATTGATGCAGAATTGGGTTGTCAAGTTTGACAGAATGACACATGGGATCAACAAACCTCTGATGATATATTGACTCTTGAGCTTTATTATGAGCTGCCTTCATCTGCATATTGTAAAGCTGCCCTTTCACACTCAATTCCTTTGCTAATGCCTTGTTACCAATCAAGTATGCCTGGCGGGCCTGGCTCAACACAATAAAGTCATCAATTGAGATGCATTTACGGTTAATAATTGAAAAGAACAAATTGGAAAGCATCTGAAGATCATTATGCACTTGCATGAGTACTTTAGCTAAACATTCAGCAAGTATGATTAAGGAACTACAGTATAGTGTCCCATGAAAAATGTAAAAACTGCAAAACTGCTCCATAAATGAGATTTGAACAGCAAGAAAGAGGTATATCACAGCCTTGACCACACCACTTTCACACAGGATACATTGCAAAATTTTGAAACATCAAATCTAAATGAAGGAAACAATTACCTAAGTTCTATAAAAAGGTGGCAAGAAGGTAGGTAAACATAATTTCACTCTCTTAACATAGGAAAATACTGAGAAATATTTTGAAAAAAATCATGATATTTAATCCATCAATAGCAACTATAAACATATATGTCAAATCTGAAAGGCCATCTTAAAGTTTGACCTGAGATTTAATCACAAGCAACTCCCTCGCCATTTTAGGTGTATTCCAGTGCATGAGAATCCCATACTTTGAGATCTAGGAAGAGTCAAATATACAGAATCCAGCCATACATAATATAGAAACTGTTTCTGCGTATTAGACGTGTGACTTTCAAGTCAAAAAGGATATAGCCTTACCGTAGAGCCAAGGCCTTATCTTCCCTCAACATCTTGCCTACAAAAATATTCTTTCCTTCCGCAACCAACTAGTAAAAGGATCATATCAATTAACTACAACCCCAGTACTTTTCTTCCATGGAGATTCAGCCCCTGCCCAGCCCCCTACTTTCCCTCCCTTCCATCTCTTTCCTTGAATTTACAAGGGGGGTCATTATAAGAAACACTCTCAGGTGGTCAGGTCTGGATGAATAAAATGCAGGTTAAAAATGGCATGCATTGTGTTTATTGCATGCACGATTCCGCTTCTTTAAGAAAATTTTGGTCAGTAATAGCACATGGAAAAAATGAAAATATCCAAACTCAAACTTGACTGCAAATGTCTTTGCATCAATCCAAGTTAAAATGCCAACCTTGCTCAATCCATGTTGTAAACATTAGCAAATAAAACATCCAAAATTCAGTTCTCAGCATTCAACTTTACACTTTAAATGGGTGCCTGAAAAACATCATGCAATGATAAGATGTTCCATTGTGACCTGTATACCATTGGTTTAGATAACATAGGCCTCTGTCACAAGTTCAAGTAACTAAATAGCCTTTTTTGCAATATGGGATAAAGATTATATATCTGACCTCCCACCCCATAGAAAGGTCCTCTAAGAGTTGGAGCGTCAAATACTCTTATAAGATCTTCATTCAGTTGTTTTTAGGTCAATCTTGTTGACATATTTTCATGGATTTGATTGAGAAAATCATTGACTCGACAGATGGGGAAAATATTCTTGGTTTTAAAAGCAAGATTGTATAGTTTAAACATAATTGTTTACTTTCCAAACCTAGTTGCTAAAATCCAGCCATCAACTTTGTAGAATTTACCCTAGAGAGATTTCCTCTTACTTTTGTGCAATTTAGGATCCTAAATTGATGGCCAATGTATTCTATAAATTGTAAAGTATTTGTAAATGAAATAAACACAAAATTATCATCCTTGAATATGGTATTAGAGTCTTAGATCTGTTCCTAGGGTTATTCTTGCCCTTCATTGCTAACAACCCACCACCAGCCTCCATATCAGAAAAAAATAAAATGGCTACTACCTTCGAAACCTCAAATCCAACACAAACCAAGGCCAATCTAATTATCCAAAACCCATCCCATGAACTTGGTGTCATTCAACCATCCTATCAGCTGAAGAAAAAAATTACCTGATTTGGTCTCAAGTTGTTGAAACAAAATTGTACGGGAAAGGAAAGTTCAGCTACTTGACCGGCCCTATACCAAGAAGGAAGGATCCAAAGTTTGCAGCTTCGGACATGGAGGATTCTTTGACGTCCAATGCAACTGAAGGTTAGTGGAAACTGTATGCTTTTTACCACTGCCAAAGGCATATAAGATACAGCAAAATGCATGCACTCCAAAGTAAAAAGAAAAAAAAAAAGCCTTGGTATATGAAATTAAAACCAAGAGTGATTGAATAAAACAAGGTACAATGTCAATTACATAATACTGTCATACCTTAAATGGTTTCTGGCTTGAACACAATTACTACCAAAGTAATAAGATGAAATGTAGTGATGACACCTCAATGATGCTAAGTTTGGTGGAAAGAGAAAGAATATATGAGTTATGGGCTGGACTCAACATAGAGTTTGGCCAATACGTACCAGGGAAAGAAGAGTTTCCTTCCTTGAATGCCACTTTCTTTAATATTTGAACCAAGAGAAGGAGGACAGTAATGCTTGACTCCCCTACTACAGAAGGATCTGTCTTACTAGTGACTAAGAAACAATCATCAATAAGCTCCATGATCCAGAAAAAAAAAAGGAAAGTAGATAATCATACAAGCCACCGATACATAAGGATGACCTTTGATGCAGCTACTGTAAAAGAAACCAAGGCACACCAAGGAGATGTGACGGAAACTGAAAGGAAAACCACGATTTGGTAGGAACAACAACAAACAACAATATATCCCACGGCATAGCTAGGAAAATGTTGCCGTTACTAGGGACAAGACTAATCTGAATACAACCAGTAACGAACCAAAGATAACTACGGTAGATAGAATGGATTGAAAAATTTTGGAGCCATTAATAGTTCATGCTCTTTGAATAATGCAGACAATCATCCCTTATACCATGCTCTTAGTGCCTCAAAAGACTGCACAACACGAAATCTGGGTTGTCAACTCATGCACTACAGACTACATGACCAACTCATCACACCACTTCACCATATATACTTCATGTCTTGGAAACAAAAAAATAAGAGTTGTTGATGGTATGAAGGCATCCATTGCAAAAAAGGGACTATTCCTTTGACATCTTCTGTCTCACTTACATAAATGCTTCATACACCAAAACATCTGTTAATCTATTGTCCATTCACAAATCAATAAAAGAACTAAGTAGCAAAACAATTTTCCCCTCTAACCATAATGTTTTTCAAGTACCAATTATGGAGAAGACGATTGGACTTGCTAAGGAGAGGGAAAGACTATTTTTTGGATACTAGTGGGGGCAAAGATGTAAGTTGACTACCCCTATCTCATTCTTTGAAAAACATCCACGAAATAAATCTCAAATTTGACTTCATTGCTTTTGATTACAACATCCATCTTTTTCTTTTAAAGACTATGTTCCCTAATATGTTCAAGGGTGTTGATGATACATCTTTTTATTGTTACATATGTCAATTTTCCAAACATCATCAAGCTTCAATTCCTTTGAGTGATAATAAATCCTTATATTTGTTTAGATTAATCCATACTGAGGTTAGGGGGCTTCTAGGACTCCAAACATTACTGAAACATCATTGGTTTATCTCTATTATTGATGATTTTACTCATGTTACTTGGTTGTACCTCATGAAAAATAAATCCGTTGTTAGTAAAATCTTTCCAAAATTTTGATCATGATTCAAAACAAATTTGGTGGTCATTAAAATTGTCAGATCAGACAATGAGAAAATACTTTAATTAGTCTTTATCACCTTACTTCCAAAATGAAGGGATCAGACATTAGTGATCATGCCTAGATAAACCACAATAGAACAGGACTGCTAAGTGGGAAAACCATCTTGTTGATACAACTTGTGCTTTACTGTTTGGAAACAAATGCCTAAACACTATTAGGGGAAGACACACTAACCACACCTCACCTTATAAACAGATTACTTTCCAAAAGGTTGGAAAATAAAGCTCCAATAAGTGTCCTATCAAAATTCTACCCATATCTCAATAAGTCTAGTCACCACCTAAAATATTTCGTTGCCTCCTATGTTCACACGCATACCCAGAATTGTGGTAAACTAGATCCAATGGCCCCTTAAATGTGTCTTCTTTGGGTATTCTTCCACACACAAAGCGTACAAGTGCTATCATCCAAATACCAAAAAATTCTTGTTACGAAAGATGTTAAAATGCTGAAAACAAAGCCTTCTTAGGGAAATCATATCTTCAAGCGGAGAATTGGAAAAATGTTAGTTTTAGTACTGGGCTCAGTGAGCTAGGCTTTAGAGACTCAGAAATCCAATAGAATCCAGAAAAAGTTGCTCAAATTACAAATCAGCTCCTCTAACAGTAATTGCTCCATCAGACCGGAGCCTCTTTCGTCGCCTCTAACTGTGAAAACAATGAGAAAATAAGGAAAGATGGTTCTACTTCTACTTCACCATTGTTGATCTATTCAAGGAGAGTTGAGCCCAAACCTGTGCAAGTCCAGAAGCCTGATCCTATAACAGGTATAGAAATCTTTCAAATTCCTTTTCACCACAAATCCTCCTCTCATTGAGATCATGGGTATCGATGTTCATGTTGCCATTAGAAAGAGCACAAAAAGGAGCACACAGGGCACAAAAAACTCCATAGCCAATTTTGTTTCCTTTGATACTCTCTTCTTCACAAAGGGCATTTCTAATAAAGCTACATACAATTAAAACTTCACGGATAAGGCACTTAAGAGCAAAGGATGGAAAAAGGCCATGAGTGAAGAAATGAAGGCTCTAAAAGAAAATGAGATGGGATGTAGTTGAGCTGCCAAAAGGAAAAAAACACTACTAGGATGCAAATGGGTATACACTATAAAACATAATGTTGATGGAACTTTAGAGAGACATAAAGCGGGAGTTGTAGCAAAAGGTGCCCTCAACCTAGGGAGTGGACTATCAAAAGACTTCACCCCAGTTGTGAAAATGAATACCATTAGAGTATTATCGTCCTTAGCAGTTAATCACCCATGGTCCTCGCAATAATTTGATATAAAAAATTGCCTTCTTGCATGGTAACTTAGAAGAAGAACTCTATGGAGGCAGCTTCATGCTTCACCACAAAATTCAGGACTAATAGTGCATGCAGGTTCAAGAAAGCTCTATACATACTAAAGCAATCCTCTAGAACATGGTTTGGAAGATTTACCAGTGCAATGAAAAAGATAAAGTGCAAAAAATCAGAAGGCAATCATACACTTTTCATCAAGAAATTGAGAAATGGTAATATCACTATCCTAATTGTCTATGTTGATGATATTATTATAACTAGAGATGATCTTGATGAAATTCAGAAGCTTGATGAAATTGAGAAGCTTAAGAAGCAGTTGGGAAAAGAATTTGCGATAAAAAAACTAGGACAGCTCAAATATTTTTGGAAATTGAAGTTGCATACTCCAAAAGTGTTGTATTCATTTCTCAAGATAAGTACATTCTCTACTTATTACAGGAGAAATGGATGCCACATTGTAAGCCCTTATGAACTCCGATGAAACAATTCACAAACTAAGAGAAGCTTCCAAAGGCGAATTGGTGGCCAGAGGGGGGTATTAAAGTTTAGGAGGAAAACTCACCAATTTGTCATACATGACCAGACATTGCTTATGCGTATAGTAAGACAGTTCATTCACTCTCCAAGGAAGTGTCATTTGGAAGCTGTTCATTAGGTGTTCTCTTCAAAAATAACAAAGAACTCAGCTTTGAAGCCTCAACAAATGCGGATTAGGCAGGTTTAGAACTGATTGTAGGTTGACATATGGGTATTATACTCTCTTAGGGAGGAAATTAATAACTTGGATGAGTAAGGAACAAGCTGTGGTGCCCAAATCAAGCGTAGTGGAAAAATTTAGGACCATGGCACTTCGCAATTGTGAACTTCTATAGATCAAGATTAATATGTAAGACTTGGGTATAAGGTGGGAAAGAAGCATGAGGCAATACTGCAATAACACATCCACAATTAATGTGGCCCATAACTCGGTTCAATGTGATCCCTCCAAATACATAGAAGTGGATCATCACTTAATCAAAGAGAAATTAGATCGCAGTCTAATCTGCACTCTCACCATCTCAAGGGATGAGCAGCTTGCGAACATCATCGCCAGGAGACTACCTAGCAGTTCATTCCTACAAATCACAAGCAAGTTGGAAATATATAACATTTACACACCAGCTTAAGGGGGGAGTTTTTGACACATCCTCAAGGATTTGATTGGATTTATTTGAGGATTTGATTGACTTGGTAATTACGGAAATTATTATTGGTTTTAAAAGCAAGATTGTAGAGTAACAACATAATTGTTTACTTTCCAAACCTAGTTGCTAAAATTGGCTATCAGCTTTGTAGAATATTCCCTAGAGAGACTTCCTCCTATTTTTGTGCAATTTAGGATCCCAAATTGATGGCTATTGTATTCCAAAAAATGTAAAGTATTTGCCAAAGGAATAAACCCAGAATTCTCATTCTTCAATAAATAAATAAATAAATAAATATATCCTTCTACTACCCTAATACCTATCATCACTCTCTCATTGGTGTACTACATGGTCCAATGTGGCATGGGATCAGCCTCCTTCTTCTCTTTTCCTATTGGTGCTGCTCCCAGCTTTATGTGCAAGTATTAAATTCTCACCGTTTTGGAGCTAACAATTTTATTTTAGCTATAGTACATTTTATATCTCTTTTTGTGCCCACATTCCAATCCATATAATCATGGTAGACCACAAAGAAAATAAAAGAACTTTCACCATCTTAAACAAATAAAAACTCAACTATGGCAAAGAAAGAAGACCCCTTAACGGAAACAGGGCTCAATCATAAGTCCACGAATGATATGATTCTAAGCATGAAATTTAACTCCTCAAAAACAATGATGCATCTTCTTCTTTTGTTTTTTGCTGGCTCACTTTCCCACTTAAGCTGATCTGCAATATATATAAGCCTATAGTCTTCCACAGAAATTTTCAAAGGGATATACAAAAAGTCCCATCATATTAACTAATTGGAAGCCTCCAAAAGTTCAAAATGAAGGAACTTAGTCGACAAAATACTTTTTCCACCCGAACAAACGTGTTTTTTAATCTTTCCATGTGAACCACCACCACACTGCACAAAGCAGCAACTCTACCAAACTCTCCATGCTTTCATTCATTCTTCAGTCTCCCATATGAAAACACCAAAACCTTTTCAACTGAAAACAACCAAGAGCAGCAGCAGGAGATTCCTTGAACTTGCTATCCTGGAGCCACAAAATAAGGATATTGTCTGCTGGTTTGACACACTGCTTATGTAATTAAGGCTTGTTAGATTGAAGGTTGCCTTTTTAATCAATGGATTGGAACTCAACACTACCCAAAACACAAGACATTTGAGGGAGCTTTATTATTCCAATTTCCAGTGGATGTTCCTTCATGCCATGGATTTGGCTGCCTGGACATAAAAATGTTGAACTATCTCACTTTAATATATTCTCTGCATTTATCAAGTTGTGAGTTGTGACTGAAATTTCTTTTCACATTTTAAATTTCCTAACTAATAACTTATAATCACTAAGCAAACAATAACCATTGCGACATAGACTCTTCTTAGATTGGTTATTGCAAGTCTGTTGTTATAACAATAGCCAAACTGAAGAATAATCCATATTCCATTTTAAGTTCCACGGGTCCGTCAAAGCCTTGTTATTGCTTTGGGTGATGATTTAATAATCTACAGGTGGGTAACAGTCTAATTTCAACAATTTTCAGTAATCTCTAGTTCTGTGATGTGCTGGGCACTGTGTTTACTAATACCGTGCCATGAAAGGCACAGCCCGAGATATAAGCATGCCATACTGGCCGAGCAAGGAAGCTGGCAGGCGGCCTGTGGCTTAGCGCTGTGCCGGCAAGACATGGCCCACTTAGCACCGCTAGATTCTGCAAATTTTGGTTCCACTGAAACTACAATCGCTGACCTGATTTTGTAGAATTCTTGGTGCTGATCTGCACTCTTGTACCAGACTTCCACATTTCAGAATTGCTGGTGCTTCTTTTGTTGGTTCACGAAAGAATTTTATAGCAGAATTGCCGCATATGCAGACACATTTCAGATTTATATATATTCAGCAATGGCAGTAAGCTGGGAAAGTTGCAGATGCCATTGATATTGCAGTATCTAGGCATAATTCAGTCTTGTGAAAAAAAAAATTAACCAGGAGACAACATTCAGGATCCAAGGGAAGAAGAACAAGTCTCTCGTACCAATTGTTATGATCCTAGATCGGAAATCACTGTCATAACAAGGAAGTTGGGGAGAGAAGGTGAATCTTGAGAGAGGAAGATAGACTTTTAGACAAAGAACTTCACAAAGAGATGAACCGAGTGCAAAAGGCAACTAAATAATTCATTTCATAACACATCCATGCTACATCACCAGTCGGCTACTCCTATTATATGAGCTCCTTGGCATTATTACACCCACATATTCTTCCTACTCTTCCTTATAT
The DNA here is from genome assembly GCA_025585075.1 of Nepenthes mirabilis. Lineage (NCBI taxonomy): Eukaryota > Viridiplantae > Streptophyta > Magnoliopsida > Caryophyllales > Nepenthaceae > Nepenthes > Nepenthes mirabilis. The sequence continues at coordinate 32,371 of JAODPA010027731.1, forward strand.
TCTAGCCACACAATACAAACCACTAACCACTTGCTAGCTATTAGTTAACTAACACTAACAATCTCCCAACACATATAATTGACATGGATTGATGATTTGCCATCATATGCATGTGAAACTGGATTGGTGATGTGTCATGAGCCACATCCTTACAACCCCACTAGAGTGTAAGGATGTGGCCCTCTTACATCCTTACTAGGGTCATCACATCAGGTGATATTTCTTCATTAACAATGTAAATGAATAAAGTTAAACAATGCACCTACAATTGAAGAAATATCAATCAGATAATGGAAAAAGGGATGAAACCTTCCCTTCAACATGAGCCACAAGCATTCACAACTCTTCATAGTAGGGAGTCAGCCAAGGTGATTAAACATTATACAATGACCAGATCAAATGCTATTGACTATTAAACTCCTACGTCCTAACCTAGAGCATGACATAAAGACCTCTCCCTCTACTGAATTGATTATAAGGCACCACATGCAAAAGGAAAGCAGAAAAGAAAAAGAAGATTTTGTAGGAACACAAATTGTTACAAACACCTGAACCATCAAAATTACAGAACAAATACCAATAGCCTTGATGGAAGATCACTCTAACAAGGGGTTATAACCATCATACAACTCAGCTGGAAATGAGGACATGAGCCATACCATCCAAAGGTGCTCTACAAAACATAAGGAATAGTTCGAGATGACAAATGAAGCATCACCATTTTTCTAGTAGGTCCAAGTTGACTAAATGTAGGGTGTCAAACAATTGGGGAAGAGGATTGTTTTCCAAAGAATGGCGTTAGCATCATACCTGTTCAAAATATGCATTTCGTACACGTGCATGGTCTCGAGCTTCTTCCCGCAGCTCAGAATACATGTTTGCTGTCAAATCAACAATGTTAAAGCATACACATGTATGCAACGCATTTGGCTGATCTAAGAAATTCATACAAGTCGAAAACATTACCCACGGCTTCTCCTGTTTCAAGCCAAACAGGTGCAGCACGGGCAGAGCCACGACTTTGCAACCTATCCCCATAAACGCTTCTTGCAGGGCCACTGTTAAAAGAAGTGGTCAAGTTTTGGGAGGTCCTACTTGAGCCAATACTGGCATCAGATGAACCATTTTGGTCATACTTCCACAAGCCAGAATCCTGGGATGCTAATTTCCTGACAGCTGAAGCAAAATCAATGGACCCCCTAGATGACAATGAAGAACTAGATTTAAACAATGGCACATTGCCCTGGTCAGAAGATATATAAGAATTAACAGTTTGCTGAACATCATCTCCAGCATATTTTGGCAGGCTGGCCTTGTTATGTGGGAGTGCAGGGAAATCCAATGAATTAAAGTTTGGAGCTGACAATGTCTTTGAATTCAGATTTCGACTGAAACCACCATCAACTTGTAGCTACAATTCAAAATAAAATTGATAATGAATCACAGATGGTAACATTACAAAGTCATCAAAATGACTACATAGATTTGTTGATAGCAATAACAGAAGTTATAAAGTAAAGGCAGGCAATGCCTCAGCAAAAAGATCTACAACAATTTATAACTAAACCGGGAAAATAAATCAGCTTTTCAAACTTAAGGACAAATCCTGTCATGTGAAGCCTTCCACATCACTTTCCCCTTTGTCCACATATGGGAACTAATCAATCCCACACTATGAAGTCACAAACGTCTCATCATATAGGAGACTGAAGGCAGCAAAACAAAATTCTATGGAAAATAAGCTCCTTGATGGAAAAGAAAGAAAGTAAGCATTGCAATTACAGGCTCAGTGCCAAAATTCATCACATACTGCATTCATCACAAGGACTTTGGCAAATACAATCCTGATCTTGGCCCTGATACTGGATGATTATAACAGCTCATCCTTGATTCTGAAATTCTGAACATTATGAAATCCGAGGACTAACTAAAGGGGCGCATGGGTTTTAAAAGGTCAAATGCAATTATAATTATGCTACAGACAGATTCGGATGCAAAAGAACTTCACATTTACAGTAAGATATATTTTTCAACATATTTCAATTAATTATTCTCTTTTTATCTCCTTATTTGATTTTTTTTTCCCAAATGGATGAAATAGGTAATATCACAGACATTCTACCTTATCATTGCTTACAGAATCTAAACCGGATCATGCATTTGATATTGCGTATAAAGACAAGTCCAAGCCAGATACTTTTGAAGAATAACTAGCCATACCTCAAGCTGAGTAAGCATCTCAATAGTCAAATGCAGGTCACAGCGATTGGCAAAATATACTTCAGCAAGACTGTCAGCAGCAAAACCAGGAAACTGTGAAGCCAAAAACTCTAAAGGATTCATCTCATTGTTTTCCAATATCGCATTTTGTCTAGTTAGATGATTTTGATATCGATGTCTAACGTTGTCCTCAAAATTGCCATTCCCAAGAAGATGATCGCTGTTCAAAACTTGTTTTTCCCAAGGTTTCGTTGAGATATGAAGAAAATTAGCTGGGGATGGATTCTCTTCATAAGATGGCAGGGGATATCTTATCTTGTCGACAAAAGCACTACCATTGACTTGATAAGGAGTTATTTCCAGCTGCTCATTCAATACATAACTACTATTCATAGCAGAAGAGAACCTATTAACCTCAGTACCATCGTGCAATGACAATCCTGCAATTGGGAGACTCCCCACTCCTTCAGGGTCATCTTCTCCCGTGATCTTAAAATCAGGAGTAATGTCATCAGGAAGCTGGTGCTGCCAATATTGGTGGGCCTCTTCATCAAAATTGGTCGAAATAGAGGACTCTGATTGATCTAGCACCTGTTTTCCTAATGAACCAGAAGCAAGAAACTGAGAAGTTGGATTTGGATGGCTTCTGGTTCCAGATGATGCTCTAAGAGCAAAGGGAATGAATGATGCTGCATTTGGATTCAACATTGTTCCTTCATTTGTAGTACTTTGTTTGGAGTCACTAACCGGCAATACTTTCTTGGATAAGCTCATTCTTTATTGAAACGAAAAATAGAAAGAAACTAAAGCAACATACATGCAGAATAAGAGTCCAGTAGAGAAGAACCAGCATTAACAACTTGAGAACTAACCAAAACCTGCAAAAGGATTGTGGTCTTCGGACGTAAGTGATAAATCAATAGAGGTTTCAACAAAACAGGAACGACCACAGACAAATCACTAAGTGAGCCACTTAACTGAACTATTATCTATCCAAAGCAAAACTATAACTGGGTGCTCAAAAATCATTTCGCAAATTTTGAAACAAGATCTCCAAAAGTGCAACATCAGACATAGATCTGGCTCAAGCAGGGAACAGAATCAAAGCAATGCAAAACCTAGACATTCAAAAGCAGTTTGGATCTAGTATCCAGACGGGGGTTTAATTCAAACACTTTCGAAGTAAATAATTAAATATAGAACACCCAGTATGCTGTACACGTGGAAAACACTTTCAGAAGGAGCAATGCAAGCCCAACCAATAATCAAGCAAAGTTGCGGTGTTTCAGTAACATTCATTCATCATCGACCAAATTACAAAGTCAAGGAGAAAACAAACAAAGCGTTGAATAACGAACTTGTGAAGTGCAATCGCAGCTATAGGAAACAGGAGAAAAGAACAAGGAAATGAGAAAATCGCACATGTAGTATCAACAAGAAATCCAAAAGCAGCGATTCTGGAGATCCCGAGAGCAGTCCAGAAACACATAACGATAAAATCAAACAGACAAATGGATAACAAAAAAAAAAAAAAAAAAGCACGCACATATAAGCAAAGTAAGTAAAAGAAAGATCCTTACCTTTACGAAGGTCGACGATGAAGGAAACCAAATCGAATGGATCCATAGTCCCGGAAGAGATACAAAGGGGGCGATAAATATATGAAAAAGGAAGGGGAAAAAATTAATCTATCTCTAGGGATAAGAACTCCAAAGCAGCTGGGTCAGCGTCTGTGGTTCTGTATCTTCTCAGTTTTGCTCTAGTTTTTGCTTCCTCCTTCCCCCCCTCTCTCTATCTCTCTCTCAGCTACAAACCCTCAAAGAGACCACCACCACCACATAAAAAGGTAAGAACTCAGCCTTTTGCCTCAATTTGACATCAACCTCTCCCACTGTCTCTTACAGGTCTATTTACTCTGTGACTCTCTTGACCAAACACCGACGCCATAGTGTGCCCTCAATTTTCTTTTCATTTTGGCACAAGCTGTGTCTTGTGCTATGACATTTTGAGGATACTAAGAAAAACCCTTTTTTGTTTAGGATACTAATAAAATATTGAGTGGAATTAACCACAATTTCACAGTTTTAATTATTATTTTTTCTTTATTGACTACATTTAGATTACCTTTAATTTCACTCAATTTTGCTTATTTTTGTACTGTCTTACATACTAAAAAGGAAGAAGCCAAATACTAAATTCATCCCGTATAAAATGCAATGAAAGTGAAACCATATCAGCTTTTTGCTCTGGCAATGAAGACTGACATTAATGACTAGGCCTTAGCAACTCAGCATCATGAGGGTGATATTGGTCGATCATGATTGATTCAGACCACTCCATCTGGTCATTTGTCATGTAATATCATAGGCAAAGCAACTACAAATATCCTATTGGTAAACAAGCTAAGATTCAGCAACAATTGGGCTACATCAGCAAATCAACAATGCGGAGGCAATTCTACCATCCATCCATCGACAACTTGGTTGCATAAGCAAATTAGTAATGCATCAATGATTCTGTCATTAGCCATATCAATAAAAAAATATATTAATTGATCAGACAATATCATAATAATGAACAAACGTTAAAAGGGTTAAAAAAATAGTTGAGCGATAGGATAGATTGATAGTATTAAATGACTAATAAAAAAGATATTATTTAAACCATCAACAATTAAAGAGAGTGAATAGTATCATTT
>JAODPA010027732.1:0-71517 GCA_025585075.1 Nepenthes mirabilis
TAAAATTTTCTCAAGACAATGTCAACAATGTTAATATCTAGGAATACAATCTTGATAATATATTCGAACAAAACTATTATCAATGAAATTAACTCTAAAGCTTCTCACAACGAGTTTCTAACTCCAAGGTTGTCTCTACTCGAAATTCCTTGACAATGGTATGATTTCATCTAACGTGCCATAAACTCTCTATTCTAGAGCCAATAAATTCTAAAGATAAGCTAAATGCCCTATTTACGTAAATCAATAAAATAACAGAATATAATATAGCATCTCGGATAATAATTCATCATAAATAAATTAAAAACACAAGATAATTGATAATTATCTAATATTTAACGAGTTGTCGTATCTACAACTCAAAAGCTACATAACAACAAAATATCAGGCATGTAAATTGGATTCCACTGAATCCGAGTATCAATAACGTTATAGGTCCCATCGAACCCATCTCAATAGAGGTCCCAACTGAATACAATTTCACAAAATCTATCAGATCTTATATGTTGTTTTGAATCAACATCCACGTGCCCGCTTCTAATAGTTGGGTAAATCCTCGAGGTTTCGATATTCGTAAGTTTACCAAGCGACCAACTCTATGATATTATGATACTTGTTAGTCGTAGTATACAAATACTAAACTCAATCTACATGAATAATATTACTATTATACTATCAAGTAATCTAGAATATGACTCGCATGTATTTCCGTGATCCACTGTGACACACGTCCCGTTGGGCACAAAATACTCACATCTATAACAAGTCAAACCCAGAACTTTCTTAGTATGATATACATTGATATCACACGTATAATATTCAAAGAATTATAAGTACCTCTCTAAATGATCACAATCCTCGAAATATGAATTATGTATCAAAAAAGTGTAGATTATACTAATATATCGTAATCTTCAATTTGACCAAATACCTTAATATTTTCATACTCTATCCTTAATTTAATCATAAAGTACCAAGAAAATTCACGCATGCTAACAAAGTTAATACGAACAATAGATTACTAGAATTAATCAAGAAAATACATGAATAATTGTTTATTGACCGGGCTTTAAATATTTACCTAATAAAACATTTTATTTTGATATATAAGTTCTACACATCTAATGCCAAACATAGACACGCACATGTAAATACCGAACAGCCAGTATACAGGAATATATAATCATTAGATGCATACGCTGCCAAATATTTTTATATATGGATATTTTATACAAACGGCTATCAACATATATACAAATACACGTCCAAAAGCCACCAGATTACAAGTATTATTCTCTCACCATTTCAATCGGCCACACTAAACGAGCATAAGGCTTTACTGTCACACTCAGCTTTCGGATTCACACACTTAAATAAAAAAGATTCCACTTCCATGATTTAATAGTTAAAACTACTAATTATATAACGTAAATCCCCTATTTGTCAACCACCAAGTGCCGTATAAATCTTACGAATATATCAACACCCACTGTTAGAGAAAGACTCTGATTATTCCCAAATCATGCCTCACAGTAGAATAAGACTAATTTCCTTTAGTGTTTTGGTTTACAAGGAAGACGTGGAAATAATTATTTATATAGGAATAAGGATTGCATGAGGAGTAAGAATTTTTACTTGTAGAAAAAAGAAATACTAATGGTAAAAATTAAGAACTTTTACTCGCTTGATTTACGATGATTACTGTAGTAGCGATGAGATATAGCGGTGACTACAACGGAGGTTTCCTTCTTTGGCGATGGGGACCATGGCTCCAGTCTCGAATAGCTCTTATCATTTTTATACTTCTTTATTTATAACCTACAATATCAGCTCATCAATTAAATAAGAGGAAACGGAATTGCTTGGTAGAAGAAGGGTGAATCTGCTGAGCGATGATGTCGGCTTGAGGAAGAGGAAGATGAAGGGTGAGAAAGAAAAATGACTGATGACAGTAAATTGCAGCCGATTAAATAAAAAAAGAGATATAATGAAAAAGATAGATGACAGATAAATAGTAAGAAATGGTTAAAAATGAAGAAAAAAGAGGGAAGGAAAAAGGAATGAGGAAAAAAGGTAGCTTGGGAAGCACGGTGAATAGAAGTTATAATTAGTTATAATTAATTGTCGCGTCTAAAGTTATAATTGACACTGAAAATAAAATTTTATTGAAAGAGAAAAAAGTTAATTTAATAATTATAAAATTTTATTGGCACTATTGAACTAAGAAAGATAAAAATGGAAGGAGGGACGTAATTGTCATTTTGCCTAGACCTACCAGCCTATTTATAGCGGAAGCCGGTCGTGAAAACAGCGGAGGGCTTTTCATTACAAAATCCGTGGGGCTCTGCGGATTGCCGTCTCTCGCTCTCACCCGCACGGTCGCAACAGCCAAGCCATACTTTGCGGCGTGAAGTGGTTTTCTGGTGGAAACTAAGGTCGTAGACTCTTTCTCTGATTTTTATACGGAATTTGTGGATCTGTTTGCGTTACTTCATTTTCTTTTGATTTATGCGGAAATGATTTGTCGCTTTATTGCATATTTTCCCTTTTTCGTGCAAGGGCGCGTTTTGCATTCTTAGAATCGAACATTTGAGTGCAGAGTACGTTTTGTGCTTTCTCTGTCAGTATAATCTAATATGCAGTACTAAGCTGTTCTTGAAGCGGTCTGCAATTAGGGTTTTCTAGATATTTTTGGTACTTAGGGTAAAATGGAGAGAACTGTCTGTCTTGATTCTTTCAGTTTTCTGTGGTTTTGCCTCTCTTGATATACGTAGGGTTTGATTCTCTGTATTTGTGCTTTTTTGTGCTCATTTTTTGTGTCTTGTGTTGTTAACGTCCTTTGTTTGGGATTTAGGGTTCATAAAGTCTGCACGACAAACATGCTGTATTGCATTTGAAAGATAATCAGTGCTCAGAACTCGATATAAAACTTTTTTTGTTCCAGGGACCATACCTGAACTTGTTATTGATCGACGTGTTACCACTATTATGCCATCACTCATTTGTTATTGTGTCATTGTGTATTTGCATGTCTCTTGCTGCATCCATTCTGAACTTTTTGGTTCTTATCAATTTCTCAGTCGATTAATCGTTTTAATAGTGTTTTTGGTTCACGCATCCATGCTATGTTTGAATTGTAATTTCATCGCAAGTTTCAGCTGCAGGTTGATGACACCGCAGACACTTTGAAAATTATATTATGAATATTCATGCTTAAACCATATGATTGGACTTTTATTCTTTGTTTTTGGGTCTGTTAGCTTAATGACTAGTTATGAAACTGTTTAGCAAGTACTTTTATTTCTTTCTATTGGAGCATAGATGTGGCGCATATCTCCAATGCTGCATTAGTATTCTGTTTTCCTTCTATTTTATATTGAAATAAATTTCTTCTTGCAAAGTCTAGGGTAACGATTCATGTTTTTTGCGATTATTTTACTTCTAATTTGCAATCTCTTAGATGGTGTGTTTGGATTGTTGAATTGGGATTCAGGTATTAGAATTGTAAGTCCAATTCCAATTTTGATTGAATTTGAGTTGTGTTATAATTTGAATTCCGTTGTTTGGATTTCATTAGAAATTAAAGTCTAGGAGAAATTCCATTTTAGGCCCAACTAATAGTGTTAACCATGTTATGGAAATAACATAAAATAATTGGCCTGACCCTCATTTTTTAAGTATGTAATATCATATACTTTTAAAATAATTAAAACAGGTTTTATAGAAATAATAAATATTTCATTTATAGGTAATGTTTTTTATGTAAATATTTTTAAGAAAATTTTAGGCATATGTTATTTGAAAAATTTAAATGTAGAAACAACCAAGGGCCATCCCGAAATAGCCCCACTTTGGATGATGAACTAGCGTGAGCATGGGTTTTGGCCTTGGAATATTGACTGAGCAGAATTCTGTTTTGTTTAAAAAATTGATATATTTATAAATGGCAAAATCTTATGGAAATCATGTTCTATCAGTGTTACTGATTTATGTTAATATATTTTTTTGGGAAAAGTGAGATAAAAAATAGAATACAGAAATAATCATTCCCACGTATTTTCTGGTGAGTATGAGTTTTCATTGCATATTTATTTTATTTTTTATGCCTTAGCTAATATGTTTTGTGAATAATTTTTTTAGAAAAAATGACCGCATGTTGGCCTGGCTTGGTTTGGATGATGGACATGCAATGGTTGTGGCCAAGTAATTGGACACATTTTCTCCCCTTGGCCGGACGTGGACCTGATTTGGATCTGGTTTATTTTGATGAACAAATCTTAAATCTGTAATTGCACTTATTAACTCACTTCATAAAACTTGTAAAGAGTTATCCTATGATTTGTTTCAGATTTAAGGAACTAAAACTTAGAATTGAAAATTTAGTGCTAAATGGACATCAACCTAGAGAATTGGAATAGGGCTTGGAGTTTCAATTGCAATTCTGACTTTAGGTCCAATTCTTAAGATCCAAATAGCACTTGTGATCCAAACGGCACCAAAGTGTTCTATTACTATTTATTTGCACTTTATTCATTTTGTCAATATGCTTTCTGAATGATTTACTTTCATGAACAGAATATTTGTATAGTTGCTAGTACACTTTGCTGAGGTGAATATTTATGTTGATTGCTCTCTCGTTGTTGGATATATGTTTGGCTATTGTTCAACTTAGATTCTTATGCTTGTTACTGGTGGAACAGTTGCTACAATGGTGAGAAAGAAGCGATCTGACCAACGTGGAGAAGGGGAGAGCTCTCGTCCGCAACAAGCTGGTGGTACTACTGGAAGGGGTGGAGTTCCGCAGCAGCCAATGCAGCAGTCCCCTGGTGGTTATCATGGAAGAGGAAGGGGTTGGGGTCCACAGATGCAACAAGGAGGTCATGCAGGATACAGTGGTGGGCATGGTGGCGCCCAACGTGGTGGCATGGCTCAACAGCAGTATGCCGGACAATTTGAATTTCAAGGCAGGGGAGCGCAGCAGCAGCCACGGGGTGGCCCACTGCCACAGCGCCGTGGTGCTGGTGCAGTTGGTGGGTCAGGAGTTGGACCTGCCGTTGGAACCTTCCAGCCACCAGTTCCCGAGCTGCACCAAGCTGCCCCGGCTCCAAATCAAGCCGGGGCTATCGCAACTCAAGCCAGTCCTTCTGGGAAGCCAGAAGAAGTGCAGGCAGAGACCAGTTTTTCTGCTCCGTCATCTGAACAGGCTGCATCTTCTCAAGTTGCTATGCAGTTTCCGCATCTCACACTTCAAGAAGGGCAATCTAGCCAAGCTGTCCAACCTGTGCCAGCTAGTAGTAAGGCTATGAGGTTCCCTGTGCGCCCAGGAAAGGGTAGCACTGGTACCAGGTGTATTGTAAAGGCCAATCACTTTTTTGCTGAATTGCCTGATAAGGATTTGCACCAATATGATGTATGTTTCCAAATTCTGTCTATGTTACAAATTCCGTGCTTACATTGCACGGTTACTTCTAGGATAGGTTGTCATAACTCGTGAATCTCGAGGAGAATCTGATTATTGAAATGCAATGTGAGCTACTTGTAGGTATCAATTATTCCAGAAGTCACGTCAAGGGGTGTCAACCGTGCAGTAATGGGGCAGTTGGTGAAGCTTTATAGAGAATCTCACCTTGGGAGTAGGCTTCCTGCATATGATGGGAGAAAAAGTCTATATACTGCAGGTCCGCTTCCCTTTCTCTCAAATGAGTTCAGGATAGCTCTGATAGATGAAGATGATGGTTCTGGGGCTCTGAGGTAATGGCTAACATCTCTTCTCCCATCACATGCATTTACATGGAATATGATGTGTCAAATTCTTGCTGCTTAAATAATGCAGGAGAGAGAGGGAGTTCCGAGTTGTGATTAAGTTAGCTGCACGTGTTGATTTGCACCATTTGGAGATGTTTTTACAAGGGAAACAGGCAGATGCTCCCCAAGAGGCTCTTCAGGTTCTTGACATAGTGTTGCGTGAATTGCCTACTACTCGGTATGCTGCACTTTGCTTTTTTGCATTGATGAACTTGGTGTGTTTTGGGAACTCTATTTGATCATTTAATTGATGTTTGATGTGTTTTGGTTGGTTGTAGGTATTTGCCAGTTGGTCGCTCATTTTATTCCCCTGATCTGGGACGGAGACAGCCCCTGGGAGAGGGTTTGGAGAGTTGGCGTGGTTTCTATCAGAGTATTCGTCCAACACAGATGGGTCTATCATTGAACATAGGTATTTTTGTGTCGGCGAATATTTTTTTTTTTCATTTCCTTGTTTGATGTTCAAAAGAAGGAAATTTTCTGTTCACATTTCTTGTAAAATCACATAATAAGGCTACGTTCATTTGACCCTCTTGCAACCTGGGAACCTCATCCACTAGACCTCCTTTGTGTCTTGTGAAATCAACTATGCTTGGTGTGTTCTTGATGTGCTCTAAACTAATATTGCAGATATGTCCTCTACTGCTTTCATTGAGCCATTGCCTGTCATTGAATTTGTGACACAGCTGCTGATGAAGGATGTTACGTCTAGGCCACTCTCTGATGCTGACCGTGTAAAGGTTGGTGTTTGTGTCATGCCTTATTATTGAAGTAGATTGAATATAACTTTGATGCTGCTCTTCCGCACCTGCTTATATATTCTTCTTTTGCACTTTTAAGGAGTTTTTTTCTTCCATTCCTTATTGCTGATCTTATTCTATCGTAGTTTGGTTTACTCTGAGTTATGCTCTCCTTGTCTTCTCCATCTATGTCTTTGCAATCCATGTATCCATTCCTTGATCCAGTAAGGTCATTGACTGAAAAGCAGGGTGGGCAAGAAGACTCAGTTTGGTCAATTGATGCACATAATTTTCGGAAAAAAGTGGGTGGGGAAGATGCCAAAAGTAAGAATGTAGTTTTTCCCACGAGAAGGTATTCCCTAGTCACTCAACTTAGAAATTCCCAATAAGGAATAACTCCTTGGAAAATATGTACTCATTGTAATTCTAGGAGGCACTCACCCATTCCCCTTCTGCTCCCATATGCATCAACTTATTCTAGTAACTCTTTGGTGTGTCTTGCTATCTAACAGTCATCATGGCACCTTGTGGACTCTAACAAGCCGTCTTTGCTTCTCCCATGGCTTAAAAGTGCCAGTAGCTGAACCTCTTGTGTTGGCGAAATACTGCCATCTGTTCCAAAATCAAAAGCTCCTTTTGGAGGAAGGCTCTACTATGTCTTGATATGACCTCTGTTACAAATGTTGTGACTGGATATAATGCCATTTACCATTCTCCCACCGTTTCTCTCTCTAATTTCTGTCCGTTTCCACTGTTACTTAAGTAGCAGTTCTTGTCTTAATCACAACCTTATACTCTAATTACAACTTGGTAGGTATGAGATCCCATAAGGCCTCATATGACTGCCCTAAAGTGAAACGAATGCTAGGAACTGTTTTCAAAAGATTGCAGTTCACCAGGGATGTCATGCTGATGTCAGCACACCCGCCAGCATTGGTGACTGCTATAACAGGGATTATCCTGCGTCGGCTTTTGAAGCCCTGTCATTTAAAATATGATCTCTGCTATCCAAGGATTCAGTCATGATTCAGCGAGACTACTGAAAATCGTTCTGCACAAATTGCTCCTTTTTAATGGGCTTGTTTTCATAAATTGACAATTAAGCTTTGCCTGGTTCTGATGGTGAAGCAATATTTTGTGCTTCTAAAATCCTGCAGTTTGAAAGTTTCATATCTTCTCCAGCAATGTGTACTGCTGAGAACTTGTATTAGGTTCTTGATAATTTTTTGCACCATTATTCACAAAATTTTAATTGTGCAAAGATGCACCACCTTATCATGTCAGTGCTGTTAAAGGCACAAGGTGCATAAGGCGCAAATAGTCCCGGGGGCCTGGGCATAAGGTGCATGCGCAAGCTTGATGGAAGTGAGATGCCAATTTATAAAATATTTATATAAGATATATTTGTAATAAATTTCAATTGTTAAAGCTAATTAATAGAACACAAAACACGAAAAAAAAATCTTGATAGTAATCATAAATTTATAGTTCAACTAACTATGTGAAATATAATAATTAATAAGCACATTTCACTGAAAATGAACAAGAATATTAAATTCATCGATAAACTTGGAATGTTACTTTCATGATATTTGTAGCAATGATTAATATTTATTGTCTTTATCAACTAGAAGTTATTTTCATTCCTTGGCTTATATGTTTGAATGACTTTTACATATTTGATATTTGTAAGTTAGAATCTTCATCATTTGCAAAATCCAATGGAGAAGTGTAAGAGGCACATATTATTCAAGGTTTAATTTAGTGTGATTTATCGCTTCACTCAAATAAATTTAGCTACATGATCCTTTGTTAAATGATCATTGTCAAATGTAAACTCATTATGGTCATCCATTCTTCTCACCAGTCATTCTTATTTTTATTTATCTCAATTTTACAAATGCCAGTTGATATTAAAATGAAGAATTAAATATGATTATTAATTTAAAAAGGAATAATTTAATTTTTTAGAAAAAAAATCCATGAGGCGCTTAAGGTGTGCACTTTAAGCCTCAACAAAAAGCGCATACTTTAGAGCCTAGGCACTCACCTCTTGGATTGAGCTTCACCTGGGTATTTTGAGGCAACAGGCTTTGAGCCTAAGTGCCCCTTTAACAACATGGCATATACCTCTATGGAGTATTGGCAGTATGAGTGATTTGCTTTCTCTCTCTTTGAACGTAAATGCAAGAGTTTGAAAGTTCAGATCCTTTGTTTGGAACACAGTAAATGTTTATATAGTGGTTGAGTCTTCTTACGTGGAGCACCTACGTCTAGCTGGCATGTGTAATGGATTCTGTCTCCAACTCTGTAAATCCATTTTGCCGTGTCAGATATTTTGCGTGCATGCGGGACGTCACTTCTACAGTGATCATATCTATTTTGCAGGCCATCATTTCTTGCTAAGATTGCGTGTTGCAGGCCGTGCGCGTGCCTTTGCAAACGTCACCTTCTGAGCTGTCGTCCTCGGTCGTTCTGTGCTTCTTTCTCTGCGTCATGTCCTCGGGCCTCAGTTCCCCTTGGGCTTTCTCAGCCAAATCAACCCCTTGGGCTGAGTGGGCTTTTTGGGCCTTCTTAGGACTTAGGACCCATTTCATGGAAACGGGTTACTTGATTGGACCTTGGGTATCCACTACCCATCGGGATGAATTCTCCAATATTTCAAAAAAATTCCATGTAAAGTTTGTTAGCTAATATTAGCCGATATTTCAAATTTGAATATTTTGTCAAATTTTTTTATAAAAATTTATATTTACCTCCATTATTGGTATGATGGTTTGATTCTCCCGTACTCTAGTAATTGCATTCTCTAGACCATTGCCATGTAGTTAGGTAGGAACAATAAATTCGTATTTACGGGAATCTTGGAAAGAATGGGGATTCCTATCAACATGAAATCCTAATTTTGTTGGTATTGGGTGAAGTTGTCATGAAATGACAACAGTTGGTTTCGCAGTAAATTCGATATTGTGTAATGAGTATCCGCAACGCTTTTAGTAGCAAAATAAAAAAAAAATTCTAAACAGTGTTTTATCATTTCTACAATCTTCGAGCCTGTCTCCATAATCAACTTGGCCATTGAAATGCATTTGTTTTGGAAGTTGGTTAGAACATTATGAAAATGGTGTTGTATCCATCATTTGGTACATTATTCCATCTGGTTTGACAAATGATCTTCATCCTCTTGTAACTGAGATTGTTTGCCTGCAAAACCTTGAATAACTGCTTCTAAAAAGATGCTAATAAATGGAATAATATTTTTTAACTCCTCCACATATGGAAAAACAAACTGCAAAGCGTTCTTGACATAGGTCAATAATGAGGCACATTTTTTTTTTTTGTATAAGATAATTCTTCATTGAAAATTAGAGGAAATTATGACAGCATTTATTGTTTAAGAGATTACAGAAGCTGTATGTGGATGCATTTATGGCAACATTTGTTGTTTGAATGATCGTAGCTTTATGTGGATGCTATAAACTTTAAAACCAATAAGCCTATTTTTTGTGATTTTCATTTTTCGGAAATCTATTGTGCGGTCGCACTATATGGGTGATCATTACTTGATGACCTAACATCTTTAGCTAAGAGATTATCTGAATTTATGTTTACTAACGTAGAAACTATTTTTTGTTCAAATTGTAAAATAAAAAGGGAAAAAAGATTTGTAGCGTCATGTTTTAGAGTATGTTAGATTTTTACTATCCTGGGTAGCAAGCACCTTTGCACATACTTTTCGAATTTTAGATCATCTACCATGATTTATGGACTCTTTGATTGAACAATATAATATGCAGGCCCTTCTTGATTTATTGTCTCATCGTGTTGGAAAAATTCCTAGCCCCACACCACATGCAACTGGTAGTTCACATTGAGTTGATGATAATCATTGCCTTTTATGTTTTTTCACGTGCTGTTTTAGGTACTCGTTGTCTTTAGAACTTTTATAAGTATAATCCTTTTTATATTTTTTACAAACAACCCAGGTATTAACTATTTTTATTTTGAAAAGTTGCCCAACATTAATATAATGTTTTTTAGGGGTTGCCAGATTTAGGGGTAGCAACACTGTCAGGGATAGGCTGTGGTTTTGCATTCTGGTCCTTTAGAACCACTACCAGTAACCGATGGAACTGGTACCATATTTTCAAGACAGCTATCCCAATCTTTTTCACTGCCAAAATGAGGAAAATTAAGAGTCATGAATATAATAATTAAATTATACAAAATTAATTATNGTAGCACTGGTACCAGGTGTATTGTAAAGGCCAATCACTTTTTTGCTGAATTGCCTGATAAGGATTTGCACCAATATGATGTATGTTTCCAAATTCTGTCTATGTTACAAATTCCGTGCTTACATTGCACGGTTACTTCTAGGATAGGTTGTCATAACTCATATGAATCTCGAGGAGAATCTGATTATTGAAATGCAATGTGAGCTACTTGTAGGTATCAATTATTCCAGAAGTCACGTCAAGGGGTGTCAATCGTGCAGTAATGGGGCAGTTGGTGAAGCTTTATAGAGAATCTCACCTTGGGAGTAGGCTTCCTGCCTATGATGGGAGAAAAAGTCTATATACTGCAGGTCCCCTTCCCTTTCTCTCAAATCAGTTCAGGATAGCTCTGATAGATGAAGATGATGGTTCTGGGGCTCTAAGGTAATGGCCAACATCTCTTCTCCCATCACATGCATTTACATGGAATATGATGTGTCAAATTCTTGCTGCTTAAATAATGCAGGAGAGAGAGGGAGTTCCGAGTTGTGATTAAGTTAGCTGCACGTGTTGATTTGCACCATTTGGAGATGTTTTTACAAGGGAAACAGGCAGATGCTCCCCAAGAGGCTCTTCAGGTTCTTGACATAGTGTTGCGTGAATTGCCTACTACTCGGTATGCTGCACTTTGCTTTTTTGCATTGATAGACTTGGTGTGTTTTGGGCGCTCTATTTGATCATGTAATTGATGTTTGATGTGTTTTGGTTGGTTGTAGGTATTTGCCAGTTGGTCGCTCATTTTATTCCCCTGATCTGGGACGGAGACAGCCCCTGGGAGAGGGTTTGGAGAGTTGGCGTGGTTTCTATCAGAGTATTCGTCCAACACAGATGGGTCTATCATTGAACATAGGTATTTTGGTGTGAGCGAATATATTTTTTTTTTTTTCATTTCCTTGTTTGATGTTCAAAAGAAGGAAATTTGCTGTTCACATTTCTTGTAAAATCACAAAATAAGGCTACGTTCATTTGACCCTCTTGCAACCTGGGAACCTCATCCACTAGACCTCCTTTGTGTCTTGTGAAATCAACTATGCTTGGTGTGTTTTTGATGTGCTCTAAACTAATATTGCAGATATGTCCTCAACTGCTTTCATTGAGCCATTGCCTGTCATTGAATTTGTGACACAGCTGCTGATGGAGGATGTTACGCCTGGGCCACTCTCTGATGCTGACCGTGTAAAGGTTGGTGTTTGTCTCATGCCTTATTATTGAAGTAGATTGAATATACTTTGATGCTGCTCTTCCGCACCTACTTATATATTCTTCTTTTGCACTTTTAAGGATTTTTTTCTTCCATTCCTTATTGTTGATCTTATTCTATGGTAGTTTCGTTTACTCTGAGTTATGTTCTCCATGTCTTCTCGATCTATGTCTTTGCAATCCATGTATCCATCCCTTGATCCAGAAAAGTCATTGACTGAAAAGCAGGGTGGGCAAGAAAGAAGACTCAGTTTGGTCAATTGATTCAATTGATGCACATAATGTTCGGAAAAGGTGGGTGGGGAAGATGCCAAAAGTAAGAATGTAGTTTTTCCAACGAGGAGGTATTCCCTAGTCACTCAAATTAGAAATTCCCAATAAGGAATAACTCCTGGGAAACTATGTACTCATTGTAATTCTAGGAGGCACTCACCCATCCCCATTCTGCTCCCATATGCATCAACTTATTCTAGTTACTCTTTGGTGTGTCTTGCTATCTGACAGTCATCATGGCACCTTGTGGACTCTAACAAGCCGCCTTTGCTTCTCCTATGGCTTAAAAGTGCCAATAGCTGAACCTCTTGTTGTCAGCAAAATACTGCCATCTGTTCCAAAATCAAAAGCTCCTTAGTGGAGGAAGGCTCTACTGTGTCTTGATATGACCTCTATTACAAATGTTGTGACTGGATATGATGCCACTTACCATTCTTCCACCATTTCTCTCGAGCACCTGTCATGCGCGCGGCGAGCGCAAGTCATTAGGAAATGGCACCCTCCGGGTGGCTCAAGCGAACAGTGAGCTTGGACCAATCTGTTTTCAACACCTTCTTTTGCGCTCGAGCGAGCAGCGTGCGCGGGCTTCTCCGGAACAATATGTTTTTGGCGCCCTCTACTGGGCTCAAGCCTGCAGCGAGCCCAACCCTGCAATTTCGCTACATTAAGTCATTTTTTTAATTTTTCCAATTTCACTTATTCCAAACTTAATTGCATCAAGTTAATTAATAGAATTTACTATGTTTTCGGAACTCGGAACTCATACATATCTTGTTTGATGGAACAATAGCTATTGCTTGCTTCAGCAACTAGTGCGGATTCTCGTTCTCCTATTGACATTGGTGTCTACTAGTTGTACATAGTTTGAAAGTTGTACTGCCCGTGTTGGTTTCCTCATCTGGTAATTTCATTCATTTATAAATTTGCAAAAAAATTCAAGGCAGATGAACACACCACTCTCCACATCTGAGTCTGTAATGGTAGCAAGGCATGATGCCATTGGATGAATTCTCCCATATTTCAAAAAAAATTTCGTGTAAATTTTGTTAGATAATATTAGCCGATATTTCAAATTTGATTATTTGGTCAAATTTATTTTGAAAAATTTTATATTTACCTCCATTATTGGTATAATGGTTCGATTCCCCCCTGCTCTAGTAATTGCATTCTCTAGACCGTTGCCATGTAGTTAGGTTGGGACAATAAATTCGTATATTACGGCAATCTAGCAAAGAATGGGAATTCCTATCAACATGAAACCCTAATTTTGTTGGTATAGGGTGAAGTTGTCACGAAATGACAACAGTTGGTTTAGCAGTAAATTCGATATTGTGTAATGAGTTTCTGCAACTTTTTTAGTAGCAAAATAAAAAAAATCTTAAAAATATTTTATCATTTACACAATGCTCCGGCCTGTTCCATAATCAGCTTGGCCATTGAAATGCGTTTGTTTTGGAAGGTGGTTAGAATATTATGAAAATGGTGTGTTGTAGCCATCATTTGGTACATAATTCCATCTGGTTTGACAAATGATCTTCATCCTCTTGTAACTGAGAATGTTTGCCTGCAAAACCTTGAATAACTGCTACTAAAAAGATGCTAATAAATTGAATAATATTTTTTAATTCCTCCACACATGGAAAAACAAACTGCAAAGCGTTCTTGACACAGGTCAATAATGAGCCACATTTTTTTTGTATAAAATAATTCTACATTGAAAATTAGAGGAAATTATGACAGCATTTATTGCTTAAAAGATTACAGAAGCTGTATGTGGATGCATTTATGGCAACATTTATTGTTTGAATGATCGTAGTTGTCTGTGGATGCTATAAAACTTTAAAACCAATAAGCCTTTTTTTTGCAATTTTCATTTTTCGAAAATCTACTGTGCGGTCGCACCATATGGGAGATCATTACTTGATGACCTAACATCTTTAGCTAAAAGATTATCTGACTTTATGTTTACTAATGTAGAAACTACTTTTGGTTCAAATTGTAAAAAAAAAAAAAAAAAAAAAAAATAAAAAAAAAAAAAAAAAAAAAAAGATAAAAGATTTGTAGCATCGTGTTTTAGAGTATGTTAGATTTTCACTATCCTGCGTAGCAAGCACCTTTGCACATACTTTTCGAATTTTAGATCATCCGCCGTGATATATGGACTCTTTGGGTGAACAATATAATATGCAAGCCCCTCTTGATTTATTGTCGCATCGTGTTGGAATAATTCCTAGCCCAGCACCACATGCAATGGGTAGTTCACATTGAGTTGATGACAATCATTGCCTTTTATGTTTTTTCACGTGCTGTTTTAGGTACTCGATGCTTTTAGAACTTTTATAAGAATAATCCTTTATATATTTTTTACAAACAAACCAGGCATTAACTATTTTTATTTTGAAAAGTTGCCCAACATTAATATAATGTCTTTTAGGGGTTGCCAGATTTAGGGGTAGCAACACTGTCAAGGATAGGCTGTGGTTTTGCGTTCTGGTCTTTTAGAACCACTACCAGTAAGCGATGGAACAGGTACCATATTTTCAAGATAGCTATCCCAATCTTTTTCACTGCCAGAATGAGGAAAATTAAGAGTAATGAATATAATAATCGAATTATACAAAATTAATTATTTATTTTGTAGAATTACAGATAAAAGCTAAAATCAAATTTATAACAAAAAACAACAATTTGTGAAACGCCAGATCACTTAGAACTTAGAATACTGAGATTGAAAGAGTTGAGAGAGAGGAAGGAAATTTGGCAGAGTGAAAGTGGGTGGAGAGGCGGGTTCTTATAGATGTTTTGATGGAGGGGTGTTTTGGTAGTTGTATATATTTTTATAGGGGGGAGCTGGGGAGGGGAGCAACGGTTGACTGTTGAAGTTGAATACGGTGCTATGACCTTTTTTGTGAGCTTCTATGGATGAAGCTGCTAATGGGATAGTTTGCAATTCTTTTGTTAAATCTTGTTATGAATTAGGAGATATGTTACTAAGGCACTCAATACTGTCTCCTCAGGAGTTATAATTGTTTTACTCACAGCCTTGCATAGGAATTATTACTGTTCCAAGACCTTATGCATATTTTTTGCTTATGTATTGACAGATTAAAAAGGCTTTAAGAGGGGTCAAAGTTGAAGTTACACACCGTGGAAATATGCGTAGGAAATACCGTATTTCTGGATTGACATCACAGGCAACACGGGAACTTACGTAAGTATTTGGATTTTTGGTGTATTCTACTTTGAAAAATGACAATACAAATTTTCTCTTTCTTCTGAGTTGAGCATTTTTAAATAAATTGGGATCAGAATTGAGTTTGTTTCTATCCATATTAGTTTTCCAGTTGATGATAGAGGGACAGTGAAATCAGTTGTTGAATACTTCCGTGAGACCTATGGTCTTGTTATTCAACATACTCGGTGGCCTTGTCTGCAAGTTGGGACTCAACAGAGGCCCAATTATTTGCCTATGGAGGTCAGTGCATAAATATGGTTGGCTTTTTCGTGTTTAGTGAAATGCTTTTAATGGTTAATTTATCCTTCAGGTTTGTAAAATTGTCGAGGGTCAGCGTTATTCAAAGAGATTGAATAAAAGTCAGAAATCAGCTTTGGTGAAGGTGAACTGTCAGTGCCCTTACGAGAGGGAACATGATATTGTGCAGGTTAGTATGTCCTTTGTCATCCCAAAACTAATGTGCAGGTTTGTACTAGTGTTATTTCCTTTGTCATCTGGTGTCTATTTTAGGCTCCCTGCGTCTCTCTCTCTGTTTTTTTTTCCATCTTCAGTCCCCCTTTATTGCATTTATACTTGCCTAGTAATTCTATTTTAATGCTAATATTGCCTCAATTTGTTTTGTATTAAGCCCCAAGAATTCTTGGAATTTCTTATTTTGTCTGTCTTTTTGCCTTGATCAGAATGTTGCATAATATTGATATTTCAACTCTGACCTAGTGAATCTGTATCCCTCAGAAAATTTTCCTACTTGCTTTTGCACTTAAGAACATGCATCTTATGTGGTTATAACTATTTTGTCCATATCTTTTTCCTGAAAGAGTATATATGTCATCATCCCTAATATGGCCGTGTAAACGATGTGTTGTCAATCTCCATTCTAAAAGGGAAGACCTGAGGTTTAGTTAGGTTCACCCAGGCCGATGAAACAAAACATAGATGGAGGAAAACAAATTTGGTGGATATTAGCAACTGTGTGAACATAGTGATTATCAGTGCTAATATGTACTCTACACTCCTATGTGCTTGTTCCTACAGGCCCTAGACCTATATTCCCACATGCCATATCCAGGCATGCTTTTGAGTTTTGAACATACGCATCCGGGTTTTATGCAGTTATGTCTATATATGCTTGTACTTTTTTTCTTGAGATTAGTGAAACAGCTACTTTCTAAATGGAACTTGTGCGGTGTTACTTATTTTAGAATTGCAGCTGGAAGACTGCTTGGAAATGCCAAAGTTTAATGCTTGATCGTGCTATAAATGTTCTTGTTTCCAGTATAGTTTATTTATTTTGAGGGGTTGTTGAAAAATTAATTCAGCTGGATATTGATTGAGGTTCTGAAGTTTGTGAAACAGTAGACTTAGTTGTGATTCTCTATATTTCTTGGCATTGAACAACTGTCATCTGGCTCTGTTGCCGACATCAAGAAAACAAATCTGGATCTATGCTACGGTCTTATCTTGGCCAGCCAACTTGCTAGTGGTCAATAGGATCTTTAAGAATTATCTCCATATATTTTGAAATTTTAATTGTGGAGGTTTTTTTTTTTTTTTTACAGAAAAGGTCTTAAATTGTGCTTAGACAATGGGTAATGGAGTTTATATTGATGTCTACCTTAATTATATTGCATCTCCAGGAGATGCAACACTGTTCCCGATTTTCATTTCTGCTAAGATCTGGAATTAGAAGACTATTTTATAGCTGTATTCTGGTTTAGGTGTTAAATTTTGTCCGATGGTATTTCGCTTATTTTGTGTATTTTTGAATTTGAAGTTGAAAATAGAGCGTAGTCTTATTTCTACCTCAGTGCTTTTTGATTGCGCTTGCTATCGAAAATTGGTTCTACTAGTTATTGATGCTTCTCTCCAATGACTTTGCTGTTCCTTGTTTCAGACTGTCCTTCATAATGCATATCATGCTGATCCTTATGCACAAGAATTTGGAATTAAAATTGATGAGAGGCTTGCCAGTGTTGAAGCACGTGTTCTACCTGCACCACGGGTATTTGACATGCATCTGCTGTAGATGAGGATCTTTCTTTTGAAAGTCTGCATTTCTATGCTTTGCAGGAGCAAGTCAGCCCTAATTGTGCTTATTGTTTTTCTAGCTTAAATATCATGACACAGGGAAAGAGAAGAATTGCCTTCCCCAAGTTGGTCAATGGAATATGATGAACAAGGTATTAGTTTTGATGGAAATAATCTTTGTTATTATTTATGATTCAGCAAAAATATTTAATCACTTGAATATTTTCACCCTAGGTTATACCTGAAATAGCCATGTATTAATTTTCAAGTGAAGATTTGGTGGTGTTCAAAATTATTTGGTGGCTGCCTTTTCTTATCACAGTGTCTATTGCCATATGAGTGGTGTTGGGATTTGGTCTCCTCATTGGTGTGGGAACCAAGTCCCACTTCAATTTCAAGGTGAAAAGAGGAGCTGCTCGGTGTTTATGCGTCAAATCTCTGAGGATCCATTTACAGTTTTTTGGGCCATGTTAGTCAGCTTAAGTTGCCTTATGTATGTTTTTGAAGCTGAGTAGGATGAAAAGCTGTGTGAACACTTTATCCTTTCAAGGCTCTTTGAGCTTTGGTGACAGATTGTGTCACTATTTACTAAGATGGCAGGCTTAACCTAGAATATATAATTGCAAATCTTGTGTGAGCTCAACCTTGTTTCAGCCTTTACTTGAAAATTAATAGAGTAAAGCTACACTTGAATTGACTATTTTAGATCCATGTTTCCCTAACTTACACTCAACCTGAATTTTATAAACTCATTGAGGATTTCCCTTATTTTTCCTTGATGGATTTCCTACTAAAGAATTTGGTCTGAACTGGTGTTTAATGCTTAGTTTTGTCATGGTCAACTAGAATACTTATTTTTTATGTAGGGCATATTTAATTATTTACTTTGATCATTAATGCCTCGAATCAGAGGTGTAAAGAAGGGTAAATACTAATTTTCATTGGTTTGTGCCGAAGAAACTGTCTATGGTATTAATAGATCCATTATTTTCCTGCTTTTAGCTCCAAATGCAGAATGATTTCCTTAACATAATTAATTCCCAGGTGGGTCCTCACTCCACGTGAAATCTTCAAATAATACTTGCTTTCAAATCTATTAATTAGCTGCACTTCCACTGCTTTGCGCACTGGGCACTTTTGACCTCTTTTTTTGGATTGATGCGGCCAACATGAATTGGGAAGAGACAAATATTTAATATCCTGAGTGGTTGGGCTACCAAAATTATTGCAAAAAATTGTTAAATTCATTGGCATGGCTTTGTCTCCCAGGACAGGGCACAACTTATTTATCAGTGGGCTACTGGGCTGTGAAATGCTTCACTAGCCATTTATCCATGCGCCATTAGGTCTGTTTATATTTATTGATCACAGGTACGGACGTTGGAAAGAGCTGTGGTGTAGCCTTAGGCATGGTAGTTTATACACGCGTGTACTTGGACTTTAGTTTTAATTTTTGTTCAGTCAAACTTTCTATGATGCGATCATGTTGTTGAGCTGCCTTCATGATGTATGAAATGGTGTGTTTTTCTATTTCACTATTATAGGCTTATGAACTTTGATATGATCTGGTCTGGCCATATTATTTACTACCTTGGCATGTTATATGCAACTACTTATTAATTGGTGGTAATTTCATCTTTTTTTTTTTCAATTTATTTGTCAGAAAATGGTTAATGGAGGAACAGTGAATAACTGGATCTGCATCAATTTTTCCCGTCCTGTCCAAGACCACCAGGCTCGCAGTTTTTGTGCTGAGCTTGCCCAGATGTGTTATGTTTCTGGAATGGTACAGCGCTACATGTTCTCTAAATTAGCTAGTGTTATCTGTTTTCTTGTGTTGATTTCATTGAGTAAGGACGATGGTATGAAAAGGAAAGTGAGATGTACATACAAAAAGTTCTTGATCGTCAACATGTTTCAATACATTTAAAAGCCCATCAGTTATTAACACGCATGGGGGATTACAGGTATTTTATCCTGAACCTGTACTGCCTGTCATAAGTGCTCGACCAGATCTGGTAGAGAAGGCCCTGAAAACTCGGTATCATGATGCTATGGACAAATTGCAGCACCAGCAGAAGGAGCTGGACCTTCTGATTGTTATTCTGCCTGACAATAATGGCTCACTTTATGGTATTCAGCAGCGGGATCAGCTAATGGGTTCTGTTTTCTTCCCCCCCTCCCCTTCTAGTTGCTCTGTATTTACTCTACTTTCCATGCAGGTGATTTGAAAAGGATTTGTGAGACAGAGCTAGGAATTGTCTCACAATGTTGCTTGACAAAACATGTGTATAGGATGAATAGGCAATATCTTGCCAATGTTGCTCTCAAGATAAATGTGAAGGTTGGTGGAAGAAACACGGTGCTTGTTGATGCGCTATCGAGGCGTATACCTCTTGTCAGTGACCGACCTACGATTATTTTTGGCGCTGATGTCACCCATCCTCATCCTGGAGAAGATTCAAGCCCATCAATTGCTGCAGTATGTCTCTAATTTCATTCTTTCTTCTTTTAATATCTTTTAGTCCTCGAAAAAGATCTCTCCTTTTACAGAAGAGTTCAATAAAGTAATTTGTCGGACATCTATCTCAGGTTGTTGCATCTCAAGACTGGCCAGAAGTTACAAAGTATGCAGGTCTGGTTTGTGCTCAGGCCCATCGGCAGGAGCTTATTCAGGATCTGTTCAAGACCTGGCAAGACCCTATGAGAGGAGCAGTATCTGGTGGAATGATAAAGTATGATCGCTTTCTTTCTACTCTATTGTCCTTTATTGTTTTCTTCTTTCTACTCAATTGTCCAAGAGCTTTTTAGGCTGTTCTAGAAAACCGAGCCAAATATGTAACATGCTTCCTATCATTTTAGGGAACTCCTGATATCCTTCCGTAGGTCTACTGGGCATAAGCCACAACGCATAATATTTTACAGGTATTGTTTGTATTCTTCAAGTATTTATCTTGCTGTCATCCCATACTCCACAGTTTATTTATTTGCACTTCATTGAACAGGGATGGTGTGAGTGAGGGGCAGTTTTATCAAGTTTTGCTGTATGAACTGGATGCTATTAGGAAGGTGATGTCACTAATCCTTATATTTTCATTGAGCCGCCATAATGCTGCCACTGTAATTTCTTGTAGTCATTAATCTCTGACAAAATCTTACCCCATTCTACTTTATTTACCGTCGACTTTTCAGGCGTGTGCTTCTTTAGAGCCAAACTATCAGCCTCCTGTGACATTCGTCGTGGTTCAGAAGCGTCATCACACTAGGTTGTTCGCAAACAACCATAACGATCGCAATTCATTTGACAAGAGCGGAAATATATTACCTGGTAAGTATAATTATTGAGTTACTCCCTAGTAGAACCCTTTTGTAATCCCTGCATAATTGCTTCTCGTAAATTGCACAGGTACTGTTGTGGACTCCAAGATCTGCCATCCCACTGAATTCGACTTCTATCTCTGCAGCCATGCTGGCATTCAAGTACATCTATCTTTCCATCTACCTGAGCTTAACTATGCAAATGTTCTTCTGCTCTGTTCATTTGTTGATGTTATGCCGATTTATTGTTTGGTGTGACAGGGTACCAGCAGGCCGGCCCATTACCATGTTCTGTGGGATGAGAACAACTTCTCAGCGGACGAGCTGCAGTCCCTCACAAATAATCTCTGTTACACGTAAGTTCATAAATATTCACGATAAGATTACTCCACTGACATAAAGTCTTATGTTAAAGGCACATTGTTTTTAAAATCTGTTTCATGAGACCTTTCTGACTTGGTTAATCTCCTGAATAAGGAGCTGCTGCCATCCGTGCCAAAATTTCTGTCTTCAAAGAAGCTTGTTTCCTTTTAATGCCGAATTATATATATATATATAATTTTTTTTAAATTTTTTCTGTTGAATATTTTTTGGGGGTTTCAGGTATGCTAGGTGCACACGTTCTGTTTCTATTGGTATGTTCTCTTTATCGCTCTATTATGTTGTGTCTGCATGGTTGCGTGACACTTTCATTTGACCTTTTGCGCTTGCAACATCATTTTGCTCTGTCGTCTCGTATTTGCAGTGCCCCCAGCATATTATGCACATCTTGCAGCATTTCGTGCCCGCTTCTACATGGAGCCGGACACCTCAGATAGCGGGTCAATGACAGGCGGTGCAGCATCTGCTGGTGGTCGCGGAGGTGCAGGTCCTGGTGGGAGAAGCACCAGGTCACAGGCTTCTAGTGCTGCCGTCCAACCTCTTCCCCCTCTCAAGGATAATGTCAAGAGGGTGATGTTCTACTGCTGAACCCATACCTATCTGGCTTCCCTGCTTCACGAACAACTCTCAGCGTGGACTTGCTGTTTGGTTTGTTCTTGACATATGTGCGCTTTGTTGACGCTCGTGTTTATTTCCGCCTGAGAGCCTCCCGCAGAGGCGGTTCTGTCTTTTGTCTGTTAAGTCGTTTCACTTGCTTAGAGCAGATCTGGACGTTATATTTATTATGGGTGTTAAACTTTCTCATAGAATATTAGCCAAAGACTCATGGGATGCCACTCAGGTAAAATTGGGTCCGCCTGATCGACATGCTTAGTATCTGTTTAGAGCTAGTCGTGGGAATTCGCTCGGGCAACTTGTCTGATATTATTGCGCCAGCCGTGGGCTTGTTGTATTCAAGCTCAGGCGACATTTATTGGTTGTATTTTTGAAATATGTCGAAAGGTTGTTGTGGGACATGCGCTTGAGGTGCATTTGCCGTATGTACTTGAACTTTTCACGGTACAAGCTGTGGAATCTGCACTCGAGCGAGCGAATGGACTGCATAGGGGCAGCTGCCCACGGACTTTTCTGAGTTGTTTCAACCCAAATTTAGGCGGTTTTACTTTGTTATCTTATTAGTAAGCCTCCTTTTACTTTGAGTATTTCATTCAAAACTTTAAATATGCATTAAATCAAAGGGAGTAGAAATTATACCAATAGTTTAGAAAACCTTCAAAGCTTTATTTGAATAAAAAATATACATGATTTTAGCATATAGTAGACAGAGGTAGCACACAAATTTTTGGGTAAACCTTATAACACTCGAATGAAGTACAACACTCGAAAGGAAATAAAGATTTAAACACTCGATGGTATATACAAGGATAAGAAAATTAGGCTATTTATAAGGATGGATAAGGATAAGAGAAAAAGAGATTCTTTTTACTTTTCGAAGTGTGGATGAGCTTTTAAATTAGCTCTAGACTTGGCTCTTGTGTTTGGCTCTCCAAATGTGGCGTTTAAGCTCTGTATTGTCTTCGATCTTGGATGGCTTTATATAGATGTAAAGAATTGATCAAGGCCGTTGATGAAGAATTGATTAGGACCGTTGATGAAGCATCTGCTTTAGTTTGGTAAATGCCTTGTCAATGCTTTAAGGAGGTAACCATCTTTTCTTTGCTTTTTGATTGATAACCATCTTGTCTCAACTTTTGAGAAAGTGGAGTGGTTAAACGTTATTTCGTACTTTCATGAATAGTAACGGGTTGGAAATTACTATTTATTTTTGTCGGGAAGTTGGAGAAAGATAATGGTGGGGTCATCAAATTCTTCTTTCTTGTGGTGGATGTACCTGTAGGCAAATTGTTAAAAGAAAACGTTTTTTTTTTTTTTGGAAACGAAGAGTGCTGGTGAACGGAAGTATCTAAATCTTGTCTGCCGAGAAAATGGTGTATTCACCGACAAAGACAAACATTTGATGTGGACCAAGGTCTTCAACAGTAGATAAATCTTGTGCTAGAAGATCGTAGCGGTAGATGTTCTTAGCAGTAGTAAAGATAATCAATGTTCCATTGCTAAGGGTAAAGTCAGATATTATCGGTCATATTTCCTTGACAAGTTCGAAGATCGTAATAGTTCGCAGATAAAATCAATTAGTCTGTTTCTTAATCCAGATTGTCAACCGATGTCGTTTAAATTTAACCAGAGCAAGAGTGGCTTTTTGAGATTTATGAATTTGCCACTTAAATATCTATAAATCCCAGCTAGATACGTCTGTAGATTTTCAGGCATTGGATGGTAGTTGCAATATAGTAGAAATACTCGTAGTTAATGACATGTGCTGAATACAAGGAGCCTGATGAAATGAATCACATAAGAAGTAAATGTTATCTTACAGTAGCAATACGTAGTTATCTTGTCGAGGCGTCCATATAAGTGGTGTACGAGATAAGGATTTAACTAAAGTCCAGAGATCCGTTGTAGAGGAATAGGCCCATAAGCCGTTAGCTTCGAGAGCATAAAGACATCCGTCATTTGGGAACTTCTGAGGATCCAGTCCGCATTCGAAGATAAGCCCATGTTCATAATCAGAAAAGTTTCATATTGGACAAGTTGTTGTAGTTCGTCGCTAATAGGGATGGTCTGATAAGTTTGTAGAGTATGATTGATAACATAAAGAAAATCTGGTTCAAGTGTGGCGATGGAAAAACAGAAAAGTAGGCCATTGCTGCTGGCTAAGACGTGAAGAAAATGATCATCGATAAAATCGAGAGCATAAGGATGAAGTATTGAGTTGGAGATAGGGAGAAATTGTCAAGTATGGCTATATTGACATTTTAGGTAGTACCCTTCATCATCTTTTTCAAATGTATGAAAGGTATGTTGTTGAATAAAAGTAGTGTTTGATAGAAATTGAAGACAGTGTTTTGATATAGAAGCGAATTTAAGGAGGGTTTTGACGGGAAGTCAAAAAAATATTTCAAACAAATGATCATAAGTAAAAAGAGAAGAAGACTCATATTCAGGTAGAGATGTCGTGCTTGCCCTGTAAAAATTCTCTTGTTAAGAAATCGAGTAAAGAATTTGAAATTCTTTTGATAAATTCGGTATCAAAATCAAAGACAGATAAAATTGTCTGCCATCGGGCAAATATCTGCTTGGAGACTAAATTTTTAATGTCCTTTTGTAAAATATCTTTTGCGGCTTTACAATCAATACGTAATAAAAATTTTTTATTATATAAATTATCTTGAAACTTAGATATGCATAAGACAATGGATAATTTTTTTTTTATAGTGGAATAATTCTTCTGCGGTCCTAGCCACATGCCAGAATAAAACCGAACAATTTGAGGTTGGGCCGTATCTAATTTTTGTTTTAAGATACCACAATATCCTAAGTCAGATGCATCTGTTTCTATAATAAGTAAAGCTTTAGGATACGAGATATCTAAGTATGGTAAATAATGAACATGTTATTTTAATTATTTAACAATATTAGTATGTTCATCAGTCCAGACCGGAGGGTTCTTTTGGAGGCGTTGATACAACGGTTTACACGTTTACCTTAATTTTGGTATGAATTCTGCAATATAATTTAAATAACCTAAAAATCGTTGTAGTTGAGTTTTATCCTTAATTTCATTAGGAAACTTAGCAGCAAATTTAATTGATCTCTGAATAGGTGTTATCGAATGTTGATAAATGTTAAAGCCTAAAAATCTTATCTTAGTTTGGAATATTTTGATTTTTGGTAAAAATATAACTAATCCATTTTGTTTAATAATGTTTAAAAATTAATGAAGATGTTTAAAATGTTGGTCTATAGAATTAGAAAATACAAGTACATCGTCAATGTAAATGATAATAAACTGTGTATATGGATTAAATATTTAATTCATGATATTTTGAAACTCAGAAGGAGCGTTTTTTAATCCAAAAGGCATAACATTTCATTCGTAATGACCAAAGGGTACCGTAAATACTGTTTTGTAGCGGCCTTTTTCTTGAATTTGAATTTGCCAAAATTCAGATTTCATATCAAATTTAAAAAAAATATTTGCATTGTATATTCTATTAATTAGGTCGCGTTTGTTAGGTATAGGATACCTAATTCATTGGAGTACCTTGTTTAGTGGTTTCTAATTTATAACTAATCGAGATACTTCTCTTTCTTTTTCAGCATTATTCATAACATAGAAGACAGAACAGCTCCAAGGTGATTTAGATGTTCGAATTAATTTTTTGTGAAGAATATTTTGAATCTTTCTTGTAATATTCTAATAATTATTGATTCATTTGAATTGGTCGCGCTTTAATAAGAATTTTACTTTCATGAATATCTGGTTCATATGGTAGAGAAACCTAATATTATTTTTGATTCTAAAAAGCAGTTGAAAGAGTAGAATATACTTCCTTTTCAAATTGTTGGAATAGATTAGTAATTTTTGTTTGTACAATAGCTTGTTTTAGTTGTTTTTCGATATTGTCTATCTGTATTTCTTTCTATAGATAATTAATCTGTTTTTTTTTAATTATGAGATTTATTTATTTAGAAGTCGTCATCTCTTACAATTCTTGTATTTATTTTTATTTAATAGGATGTAAAAATTAGAATAATATAGGAACTCCTAAGACATTGGTAGAAATACCTTCAGTAGAGGCAGTAAGAGGATATATTTGTGTAAAAAATAGTATGCCAAGGATAACTTCTTGTTGTAAATTTTTAACCAATATAAATGTTGATTTAAAATAATAACCTTGGTTACAAATTGCTACACGTGTTAGTTTATATTTAATATTTAGTTTTAATTCGCTTGCTGTATGTAATTTTTTCGTTGTCTTTTGATAATATTTTGTAAGAATTAACCCTTCTTGAATACAATTTTGATCTATACAAGTATCAAGTAAAGCTATTATTTTTAGATGATATTCTTGATTAACCACTAAAGTAATGGGGCAGTATCATTTTTGAAAATTAATTTTTAAAATGAGTTGCAAATATTCAGTTTGGTCAGTGGATTGTATTTTATAATTATAATTTGATTCTTCTTCCATATTCTGTTTGGTTTCTAGGATAGTAATATGAGTATTTAAATGTAATTCATTAAATTTGATTTCTCGTAAATTATCCTTTAATTCTTTTACTTCAGTTTTTATCTGTTTAATTTCTCGTTGTAGGTTATCAGTCGTTACTTGTTGGAATAAAGAAGACGAAGGATATTTATTAAATATTTTTATTGAACTGAATTCTTCTGGTTCTTTTGGTATAGTAATAAGTAAATCCTTTAGCTTTTGTAAATATTGCTGTTTTAATTCTGGATCATCAATTTTATCAATCATTTCGAGTAAATATTTTATTTCATTATTAGATCTTAACATATTAAGTTAAAATTTACAATTACATACTTGTTTATGAGGACTATCGTTCGGTTCTTCAGTTGATTCATTAATTTTTTTATTAATATTAGCCGATTCATAATCAGAAACACAGTCATTTTCAGATTCATTGTCACTTAATAATAGAGCAGTTAACTTATCGCTTAATTGTGGATCGTTTTTAAATATTTCATCAATTTTCTTTTTTACTTTACATTGATTCGCCATATGGCCAGGTCGTTTACATTTTCAACAGACAGTTTTAGAATACTGAGATTGATGAAAAGTTTTGGATTAAGCATTTGATTTTTTAATAGTTCGTTTCTTATGCAGGGTATAAGAATTAGATTGTTACGGTTTCTTAGGTATATACTTGGATTTTTGTTGGGAAGGTGCTTTGTATTTTTTGATACCATACTGATAACAAAAAGTTCCTAATTGAGCATTAAATTATTTTTTATCATTTTAAAATTTTATTTGTTCTTTATGTTCTTGACAGAGTTATAGTCCTTTATTTTTATAAAAGCAAATAACTGACCATAAGTTATTTGATTCCATTGAATGGCTCGACCTCCTCCTAATTCAGTGAGTTTGGTCTTGACTCTTTTAACAAAGAGAAAAGGAAGACCAGCAACAAATCGTTCTTTCCAGAATAATTCATTGCAGTCTTGTTTTCTAAAGATATGCGTAAGGAACATATCTTTATACCAGCGAAAATCTTGAAGGGTAGGACATCTAAGATTTGTCAAGATTACATGAGAGTTTAAATAATCATCTTTACCGTTTCCTAGAAAGGCCTGACTAATCGTAATAATTAGAATTTCTAAGGAATTTGGTCTCTGTACGAACTGTATTTCTCCATTTGGTTCTTCTTATTGAATAGATTCAGTATAATTTAAGATATAATTTCTTTCATTAGCATTTAAAATATTTTTTTACCAATATTTTAGAGTTTCAGTAAAATCAAT
Organism: Nepenthes mirabilis; assembly: GCA_025585075.1. Classification (NCBI taxonomy): domain Eukaryota; kingdom Viridiplantae; phylum Streptophyta; class Magnoliopsida; order Caryophyllales; family Nepenthaceae; genus Nepenthes; species Nepenthes mirabilis. Next base: position 27,643 of record JAODPA010027732.1, read on the forward strand.
TACCAGTAATTTCGTGGCATTAGGTTCAGTTATTGTTGTATTACAGACACGATAAGCAGAAGCAGTAATTTTCACATCATGTAATAAATACGTAATTTTATATTCAGATTTTTCATCAATATTCCATTGATGTATATTATTAGCATCATAAATTTATGGAGAATATTGATATCTTTCTTCATATTATATATCAGGCAGGGTAGGTCGTGGATAATATTTTTTAGTAAAAGAGTTGGGCATATTTCTTACTCTATTAATTTCTAAATTGATTTTATCATTTTCAGGTAAAGGTGAGTCAATAGTCTGAATAGCCGAGGTTTCAGATACATGATGTTTAGAATCATCATAAGGTTGAGTATTATCAGATAGTTTAGATAGATCTGTAAGTTTGTCAATTTTAGCATTTTTTTTATCAGAGAAAGTAGATATAATGTCTTCAAGCTTAGAATTCTTAGAGTTATCATCTTTAACTTTACTAGATTCATCAGAAGATTGAATATTTTCAAGATCACTAGTATTAGTTGATATTTTTTTAGTTGCAATAATATTTTCTTTTAACATAAATTCTTCTGGTGATTCTAATATTTCATTTTTTTATTGTTTACCTTCTGTCTTTATCGTTTTAACTTGCATGTATTCTTTGGTTTTCTTTTCTTGAATAAAATGTAGGAACCACTCAAAGAATGAAAAATTCTTTCGTTCATTTATCATTGTTTCTTTCCACAAAATTTGATATTCTTCTAATTTATTTTTACAAAAAATCTTAAAATACTAATCCCGAACACATTTGTTTTTAACAAGCATAAATTCCTTTCGAAGGGATTCTATATCTGGGACAAATTCTTGTTTAGGATAATGACTAGGTATGAAGGTCAATTCTCTATAATTTATTGACATATTAGAAGTTGAACTATCTCCCTTGATTAGTTCACTTAGCCAGGTTGTCATAGTTTAATTTCTTTACTATGTAATACACAATTTTCTTAACATGGTTCTAGAGATTCAATTCTTCACACACTCTTGTAGAGTCAGTTGACGGGACTATCCAATATCACATAACAAATTCACGGGCTAACCAACGGTTAAACGGGCTAGACCAACGTTGTTCCGATTCGATGTAAGTGTACGCGAATTTATCGTAAATGCAGAAATATACAGATAGATTATGCAAAAGTAATGCCGAAATCAAATAAGAACAATCCCAAAGAGAACAGTGTCACCTATTTCCTTCCCAGACACAAGAAACTGAGGCACTTGTCTCTGATACCAATTAGGACTATGCAGGATCTTTTCATTCAGAACTTCCAATATACATTAAATCAAAGGGAGAAGAGAAATTATACCAGCAGTTTAAAAAATCTTTAAAGTTTTATTTGAACGAAAACCATACAAGATTTCAGTACATAATAAACAGAGGTAGCACACAAACCTCTGGGTAAACCTTACAACACTCGAAGGAAATACAACACTCGAAAGGAAATAAAGATTCAAACACTTGATGATATATACAAGGATAAGAAAACTAGGCTATTTACAAGGATGGATAAGGATGAGAGAAGAAGAGATTCTTCTTACTTCTCGAGGTGTGGATAAGCTTTCAAGTTAGCTCTAGACTTGGCTCTTGTGTTTGGTTCTCATAATGTGGCGTTGAAGCTCTGCCATGTCTTTGATCTTGGATGGCCTTGTATAGATGTGAAGAATTGATTAAAGCCGTTGATGAAGAATTGATCAGAACCGTTGATGAAGCATCTGCTTTAATTTGGTAAATGTCTTGTCAATACTTTAAGTAGGTAACCATCTCTTCTTTGCTTTTTGGTCGGTAACCATCTTGTCTTAACTTTTGAGAAAGCGGAGTGGTTAGACGTCACTTCATACTTTTGTGAATAGTAATGGGTCGGTAATTACTATTCATTTTTGTCGGGAAGTTGTTGAAGTGGATAATAATAATGAGAGGAGCATTTCTTCTGCTTGATGGATGTTCCTGCAGGCAAATTGTTAGAAGAAAAAATATATATTTTTTTTACAAGTCATGGGCTCAAAGTTCAAATGGATCTTGTGCATGTCCAGCTGGATCTTTTGTTGGGTCAAAAGGAAATGGGCTGGACGGTGGTGTGAATGATGAGGACGAGCCCACCTTGTCTGCTCCAGTGTTAGCTATTTCTTTAGCGAGAGCGGTTTCAGCTGCTGCTAAGTCTTCTTCATCGACGATAAAGGCCCAACTTTGTCGTTGCTTTTGTAATAATGATTTTATATTTGTAACTCTGGCTTGTACTTTTTCTTATGATTCTCGAATATGTTGAAGTATGTCATTGATGTCATTATGAATTTGAGTTGAAGATTGTGGATGAGAAGTTTTTCGTGACCGGCAAGAATGTACAGATGGTGTTGGAGAAGTCTTTGAAATTTGTACAGGTAGTGCATTTTTTGTGATAATCTGATGATAGATGCTATCCACCAGAGGATCTCCGTAACGAGATATTATTGGTGATAGTTGCTTAAGATCCTCATGAAATAATTTTTTGGCCCGAAGATCTTTCTGAACATTTTGAAAAATAATGGCCGTGAAATCAAATTTATCCCACCATTTTACTTTAAAAATCTCTGACAATAGATAATGGTGCATCCAGATACATTGATCGATAATTGAAGGCCCAAGACATTATCCATGGAATCACATAATCAATATGAAAAGTAATTTTACGATGATCAAGAAATATTTCTGGAGTGAGGGTTTCATAATAGAGACGAGCTTCATTAATTGGTGAAGGATAAATAGCAGGACAATGTCTAAAATAGAGCCACCATTCAGAAAACCAAAAAGGAATCTATTTAGGATAGTTTTGATCAAATTTTAAAAATCAAGAATAACTGTAAGACCGAAGAAAGAATGTATTATACCATACATTCTTATAGTCTTGGTAATTATATCCCATGGGTTGGTAGTGGACAGAAAATGGTTTGATGTCTAAGGGATCAAGAGCAATGTCTTGATGAGGTCAGATTTTTTTTATTTTTACAAATGGAGTAAGTGATAGAGTTATCGTGAGAATTTCGATGGTGTTTAAGTTCTATTGAATCCGAGTCAACAAGGATTAGTTCATAGAATTGCTGTGTTTTTAAGGGTTCAGCAGTTGGGTATAGACTTTCAGACTGAAACATACGATTTGTAACATTGAGTAATTCTTGTAGAGATAAAGGTTTATATAAGCTTGTCATGGTAATATATTGTTTGATAGGTCTGACATAATAATCAGACGACGGAGAGGAAGAAGATGAAGAGGCTGATGTTTGATGATGAGAAGTAGTGGGTAAAATTTGTGTAGGTGTTATGGCATAATCTCGAGCAGTTTGTTTGGCCAGAGTAGGAGGCTATACTTGTTTACCCTTATCCTTAAGAGGCATACTGGTCCTGTATGAAGGTATAAAATTTAATAAATTTTTGTTAAAACTTGCTTTGATGAATTTGTAGAATAAATTCGTCCAAAAAATAGATGGCAGCTGAAAACATGCTTCGAATATGTTTTGTTTTAAGTAAATCTTTTTATGATAATGCTGAAATAAGAATAAAATCTGTGTGCAGAAGACACGTATATTGTATGTGGTACTATAGCGTACTTTATTATCAACTTTTCTATTAATTTGAAGACAAGGCAGAGTTTAAACGCTACATTCTGAGAGCCAAATACAAGAGTCAAGTCTAGAGCTAACTTGAAAGCTCATCCACATCTCGAGAAGCAAGAAGAATCTCTTCTTCTCTCATCCTTATCTATCCTTGTAAATAGCATAGTTTTCTTATCCTTGTATATACCATCGAGTGTTTGAATCTTTATTTCCCTTCGAGTATTATATTTTCTTCGAGTGTTGTAAGGTTTACCCAGAGGTTTGTGTGCTACCTCTGTTTACTATGTATTGAAATCTTGTATGGTTTTTGTTCAAATAAAACTTTGAAGATTTTCTGAACTGCTGGTATAATTTCTCTTCTTCCTTTGATTTAATGCATATTTGAAGTCTGTAGAACCGTGTTGAGAAAATTATGTATTAAGTAATAAAGTAATTAAATTATGACAACTTGATTAAGAAGAATGATCAGGAAAAATAATTCATCTCCAATTATGACAACGAATTCTAGAGAGTCGTTAGTCATATCTAGTAGTAAGGATTATACTAAATGGACGATACCTACACAACAAGTAGAAGAAATTTATAGAATAGGAACATTTGATTTTAAAATTGCTTTAGCTATTAAAGAGTATGAACAAACAATATCTATTTAAAACGAATATGAAGAAGTTAGGTTATTATCAAACTTATCAATAGAAAAGTTCAAAAGTAAAGGATATAATTATATCTATTACGGCCTAATATAAATAGCTATCAAGCCTTTAATTAAATTAGGAATCGACACTCCCGTCTTGTTCTGTCTTAGATATTAAACTTTACTCAAGTATAAAGATTCTATTTTAGTAATAGTTCAATCAAATCTTTGTAATGGTCCAATTTATTTTAACTGTGCTCCAAATTTTACTGTTGACCTAAAAGATCCAATCATTTTAAATACGCTTGTCCTAAATATTCATCTACCTAGTTTGTCTCAACAGGAAGAACATAGAGGATTTCTCATTCTCTATCGTATCTATTTTAAACTTTTAACAACGCAATTTAATCCAAAATGTTTAATTCATACTCCACCTGGTGAAACGATTGTCTTGCACGTAGAAGCAGATCATGCTACCACATTTACATCCAAACTACTAAAATTGGATGAAATCACGTTGCCACCACAATGACAAGTTAATCATACCCAACCACCTAGGCATTTAACTAGGAGAAAATTTTCTGAAATAACAGAAACTCCTGACGGAAACATCATTTTTAACTTTTGAACTCCACAGATAACACGGTCATTAAGTTTTAACACACATAGATCACAAACACTTTTATCTGATTATGAAAGTGCTAGACTATCAGTTAGTGCACATTATCAGTCTATACATGAAAATCAGGATAATAGACACATTGAAAGTAGAATGTCTATCCCAACAATAATTACTCAAACTACTCCTAATTCACCTACGTTTTCGGATATGCAAACTATTAATATTATATCTCGTGATCCGAATTCTCCTTTATGGAATCTATCTAATAATAAAATTTATAAAATTGTAACTGGATTACTTTATAGAAATACTAAAAAAAATCTAATCAAGATTATATCGAACGAATGAGTTATGATATGCAATATGAAGAAATGTATGAAAAATGGCACAAAAAATATCTTGAACTCATTAAGTCTGAATTTATTCCTAATATAGACGTGTTAAGAAAGGAATTTATGTCTGATAAAAATAAAAATGTTAGGGATTGGTACTTTAAAACATATAATAAAGTACAACTTGAAGAGTTTAGAGTAATATGAAAACAACAAATAATGACATTAAGAAGAAATTTACCGTTTTTCGAATGGTTCCTTCCGTATATTCAAAATGCTATTCAACCATCTCGAAATATAAAAAATATTAATATCAATATTAGAACTACTACTACTTGGAATACAACTAATGGACAACAAGTTACAACTGTCCATCCTCCTCTTACAGGTTTAAAATTAAATATTAATAGTAATACTATCACTGCAGCTCCATTTAAGAAAGGTGCTGACAGAGAAAATAAAAGTGAGACAATATTAGGAGATATGAAAAAAGTATATGAACAAAATAATCATCAGTATCAAATACTCCGTACTGTTACTCAGCAAGTAGATAGAATTGAACGTACTCTACTTACTAAAGTAGGAAATCCATATCAATTTTCACATAGTATAGCTCATTTACCTAGTTCTCCCTTACCTATTATCTCTGATGTTCAATTTTTACCAAAACGTTGGGATATATTGCTAGAACAAATATTAAAACGTTTAAATGAATTACCATCGACGTCGTCTACTCCTAAAACATCATATCTTAAAACAGTTCAAACGTTGAACCATCTACAATCTAAAATATTAACTAGAAAACCTAGTTATACTAATAATCAAAGATTAATAACAAATTATCAAAAATTTAATTTGTTAAAAAAAATATAAAGATAAAAAGGTTCAAACCATTGAAAAACAAAATAAGAAGAAAATGAGAAAGAAAAAACATAATTTAGTGGAAACTCCACATTCTCTCTCAAAATCCATTAAACCCACCAAACAAGTGTCCTTATTAAAGCTTAAATTAGTACTCTCTATCACTTTCTTCATTTTCACAACAAAATGAATTGGAATTACCACCTCCACCTAACACTATCCTTTTAGAACCTCCATTATCAAAACATAAACTTGTGAAAGATAAAATGATTCATTTTCACCACAAAATTTGGTAAAATCTCTACCATCTCCATTGACCCCTAAGGAAACTATTATTTTACCTACTACGTCTAGTACTAAATATACAATAACAAATACTGTCTCTACGACAATAGATCTAATACCTTTACAACAATCTATAAGTAAAATACTATTAACCAATAATACTATAGAATCACACAAAAAAGGACGTTAACGTATAAAAAGTCTTCTGTCCTAAATATGTATATATTAATCCTAAAATAACCTTCTGTTTTCCATATCCAAGTAATATCAAATGAAGTACGAATACAAAATCAATCTTTTGTCCTTCGAATAACAAAAGATTCATCTTTCTTTAACCATCAACTTTGACCAGTTGAATCTCGTTAGGAAACTTTATTTCCACTTAATACTCCTAATCCTCCTAAAAATTTATCTTTTATTTTAACTTTTAATGATGAACCAAATGATTCATCTATCTATCCAATATATCAAGTTACCCTCAATTCTCCATCTTTATACAATCAATCAATCATCTTATACAATACGTTTATCAAGGAAGATAAACCAATTTCTAGTCCATTTCTCGGACACTTACTCTGTAATGATCCCTTTTTAACTTCTTTTGTGCCTAGTTCTACTCTATTCAAACACGATGTGTTTAGGGGGGTATGAGGTTTGACTTTAACTTTAATTCTAACTTTGACTTTAACTCTAATAACAATTTTCATTCTAAAATTAACTCTGATCTCAACTTTAATTCTAACTTTATTTGTAATCCAAAATTTAAGTTTTTTGGCTTAAGAACTACATTCAACTCTTCTGAATCAAAGTTATCTACTCTAGACTATAAAAAATTTTGAATATTATTATTTAAAAAATCTATAGGTAAGTTTAATTCCTTCGTTCCTTTTTATATAACTCAATTTAACTTAAAAACTTATCTTCAAAATAATATCAAACTACTTAGTAAGAATATTTCTCCAAGAAATTACTAAGAAGATTAGTAAATAACTTACGCCTTATACAAAAACGAAATAGATATATTGAAAATAAAGACTTTCGATATCTAAAAGAGGATATTAATTACGTTAACTGGCATTATATCAAAAACCGATATTTTTTACTTCGAAAGCAATATCAAAAGAACTGTCAAAAGATCATCAAAAAATATCAACGATATTCAAAACAGCAATGGTCTAATCAAATTTTAAAAATTAATAGAAAAGTTGATAATAAAGTACGCTATAGTACCACATACAATATACATGTCTTCTGCACACAGATTTTATTCTTATTTCAGCATTATCATAAAAAGATTTACTTAAAACAAAACATATTCGAAGCATGTTTTCAGCTGCTATCTATTTTTTGGACGAATTTATTCTACAAATTCATCAAAGCAAGTTTTAACAAAGATTTATTAAATTTTATATCTTCATACAGGACCAGTATACCTCCTAAGGACAAGGGTAAACAAGTACAGCCTCCTTCTACTCCGGCCAAATAAACTGCTCGAGATTATGCCATAACACTTACACAAATTTTACCCACTACTTCTCATCATCAAACATCAGCCTCTTCATCTTCTTCCTCTCCATTGTCTGATTATTATGTCAAGCCTATCAAATAATATATTACCATGATAGGCTTATACAAACCCTTATCTCTACAAGAATTACTCAATATTACAAATCGTATGTTTCAATCTGAACATCTATACCCAACTGCTGAACCCTTAAAAATACAGCAATTTCATGAACTAATCCTTGTTGACTCGGATTCAATAGAACTTAAACACCATCGAAATTCTCACGATAACTCTATCACTTACTCCATTTGTAAAATTAAAAAAATCCGACCTCATCAAGACATTGCTCTTAATCCCTTAGACATCAACTATTTTCTGTCCACTACCAACCCATGGGATATAATTACCAAGACTATAAGAATGTATGGTATAATACATTCTTTCTTCGGTCTTACAGTCATTCTTGATTTTTAAAATTTGAGCAAAACTATCCTAAACAGATTCCTTTTTGGTTTTCTGAATGGTGGCTCTATTTTGGATCTTGTCCTGCTATTTATCATACTCCAATTAATGAAGCTCGTCTCTATTATGAAACTCTCACTCTAGAAATATTTCTTGATCATCGTAAAATTACTTTTCATATTGATTATGCGATTCCATGGATAATGTCTTGGGCCTTCAATTGTCGATCAATGTATCTGGATGCACCATTATCTATTGTCAGATATTTTAAAGTAAAATGGTGGGATAAATTTGATTTCACTGTCATTACTCCCCAAAATATTCAGAAAGATCTTCGGGCCAAAAACTTATTTCATTGGGATTTTAAGCAACTATCACCAATAATATCTCGTTACAGAGATCTTCTGGTAGATAGCATCTATCATCAGATTATCACAAAAAATGCATCAGTTATACAAATTTCAAAGACTTCTCCAACACCATCTGTACATTCTTGCCGATCACGAATAACTTCTCATCCATAATCTTCAGCTCAAATTTATAATGACATCAATGACATGCTTCAACATATTCGAGAATCACAAGAAAGAGTACAAGCCAAAGTTACAAATATTATTCGAAAGAATTTACCATTCTTTGAGTGGTTCCTACATTTTATTCAAGAAAAGAAAACTAAAGAATACAGGCAAGTTAAAACGATAAAGACAGAAGGTAAACTACAAAAAAATAAAATATTAGAATCACTAGAAGAAACTTATGTTAAAATAAAATATTATTGCAACTAAAGAAATATCAACTAATACTAGTGATCTTGAAAATATTTAATCTTCTTATGAATCTAGTAAAGATAAAGATGATGACTCTAAGAATTCTGAGCTTGAAGACACTATATCTTCTTCATCTGATAAAAAAAATGCTAAAATTGACAAACTTACAGATCTATCTAAGCTATCTGATAATATTCAACCTTATGATTATTCTAAACATCATGTATCTGAAATCTCGGCTATTCAGACTATTGACTCACCTTTACCTGAAAATGATAAAATCAATCTAGAAATTCATAGAATAAGAAATATGCCCAACTCTTTTACTAAAAACTATTATTCACGGCCTACCCCGCCTGATATACAATATGAAGAAAGATATCAATATTCTTCACGAATTTATGATGCTAATAATATACATCAATGGAATATTGATGGAAAATTTGAATATAAAATTACATGTTTATTACATGATATGAGAATTACTTCTTCTGTTTATTGTGTCTGTAATACAAGAATGACTGAACCTAATGCCACGAAATAATTTGTAATTAATTTTACTGAAATTCTAAAATATTGGTGGAAAAATACTTTAAATGCTAATGAAAAAAATTATATTTTAAATCATACTGAATCTATTCAACAAGAAGGACCAAATGGAGAAATAAAGTTCGTACAGAGACCAAATTTTTTAGAAATTCTAATTATTACGATTAGTCAAGCCTCTCTAGGAAACGTTGAAGATGATTATTTAAACTCTCATATAATCTTGACAAATCTTAGATGTCCTACCCTTCAATATTTTTATTGGTATAAGGATATATTCCTTACGCATATCTTTAGAAAACAAGACTGTAATGAGTCATTTTTGAAAGAACGATTTGTTGTTGGTCTTCCTTCTTTATTTGCGAAAAGAGTCATGACCAAACTCACTGAATTAGGAGGAGGTCGAGCCATTCAATGGAATCAAATGACTTATGGTCAATTATTTACTTTTATAAAAAAGGAAGGACTACAACTCTGTCAAGAATATAAAGAACAAACAAAATTTTAAAATGATAAAAAATAATTTAAAGCTCAATTAGGAACTTTTTGTTATTAGTATGGTATCGAAAAACTTAAAACACCTTCCCAACAAAAATCCAAGTATATACCTAAGAAACCGTATCAATCTAATTCTTATACCCCGCATAAGAAACGAACCGTTAAAAAATCAAATGCTTAATATAAAACTTTTTATCAATCTCAGCATTCTAAAACTGTCTGTTAGAAATGTAAACGACCTGACCATATGGCAAATCAATGTAAAGTAAAAAAGAAAATTGATGAAATATTTAAAGACGATCCACAATTAAGCGATAAGTTAACTGCTCTATTATTAAGTGACAATGAATTTGAAAATAACTATATTTCTGATTATGAAGCGGCTAATATTAATGAAGAAATTAATGAATCAACTGAAGACTTCTTTGAGTCAAAAACTGAAGAACCGAACGATAGTTTTCATAAACAAGTATGTAATTTTAAATTTCAACTTAATATATTAAGATCTAATAATGAAACGGAATATTTTACTCGAAATGATTAATAAAATTGATGACCCAGAACTAAAACGACAATATTTACAAAAGCTAAAGGATTTACATATTACTACACCAAAAGAATCAGAAGAATTTAGTTCAACGAAAATATTTATTAAATATCCTTCGCCTTCTTTATTCCAACAAGTAACGACTTGTGACCTACAATGAGAAATTAAACAGATAAAAATTGAAGTAAAAGAATTAAAGGATAATTTACGAGAAATGAAATTTAATGAATTACATTTAAATACTCGTATTGCTATCCTAGAAATCAAACAGAATATGGAAGAAGAATCAAATCATAATTATGAAATACAATTCACTGACCAAACTGAATATTTGCAACTCATTTCAAAAATTAATTTTTAAAAATGGTATTGCCCTATTACTTTAGTGGTTAATCAAGAATATCATCTAAAAATAATAACTTTACTTGATAGTGGTGCAGATCAAAATTCTATTCAAAAATGGTTAATTCTTGCAAAATATTATCAAAAGACAACGAAAAAATTACATACAGTAAGCAAATCAAAAGTAAACATTAAATATAAACTAACACGTGTAGCAATTTATAACCAAGGTTACTGTTTCAAATCAACATTTATATTGGTTAAAGATTTGCAACAAGAAGTTATCCTTGGTACACCATTTTTTAAGCAAATATATCATTTTACTACCTCTACTGAAAGTATTTCTACCAATGTCTTAGGAGTTTCTATATTATTCTAATTTGTACATCCTATTAAACAAAAAAAAATACAAGAATTGTAATAGATGACGATTTTTAAACAAATAAATCTCATAATTAAAAAAGAAAAACAAATTAATTATCTACAGGAAGAAATACAGATAGATAATATCGAAAAATAACTAAGACAAGTTATTGTACAAATAAAAATTGCTAATCTATTCCAATAATTTGAAAAAGAAGTATGTTCTACTCTTTCAACTGCTTTTTGGAATCGAAAATAATATTAAGTTTCTCTACCATATGAATCAGACTTTCATGAAAGTAAAATTCCTACTAAAGCGCGACCAATTCTAATGAATCAAGAATTACTAGAATATTGCAAAAAGGAGATTCAAGATCTTCTTGACAAAAAATTAATTCGAACATCTAAATCACCTTGGAGTTGTTTTGCCTTCTATGTTATGATTAATGTTGAAAAAGAAAGAGGAGTACCTCGATTAGTTATAAATTACAAACCACTAAACAAGGCACTCCAATGGATTAGATATCCTATACCTAATAAACGCGACCTAATTAATAGATTATACAATGCAAACAGTTTTTCTAAATCTGATAGGAAATCTAGATTTTGACAAATTCAAGTTCAAGAAAAAGACTGCTACAAAACAGCATTTACGGTACCCTTTGGTCATTACGAATGAAATGTTATGCCTTTTGGATTAAAAAACGCTCATTTTGAGTTTCAAAATATCATGAATCAAATATTTAATCCATATACACAATTTATTATCTTTATATTGACGATGTACTTGTATTTTCTAATTCTATAGACCAACATTTTAAACATCTTCATCAATTTTTAAACATTATTAAACAAAATGGATTAGTTGTATCTTTACCAAAAATCAAATTATTCCAGACTAAGATAAGATTTTTAGGCTTTAATATTTATCAACATTCGATAACACCTATTCAGAGATCAATTCAATTTGTTGCTAAGTTTCTTAACGAAATTAAGAATAAAACTCAACTACAACGATTTTTAGGTTGTTTAAAGTATATTGCAGAATTTATACCAAAATTAAGACAAACGTGTAAACCGTTATATCAACGCCTCCAAAAGAACCCTTCGGTCTGGACTGATGAACATACTAATATTGTTAAACAATTAAAATAATAAGTTCAGTATTTACCATGTTTAGGTATCTCGCATCCTAAAACTTTACTTATTATAGAAATAGATGTATTTGACTTAGAATATGGTGGTATTTTAAAATAAAAATTAGATACGGCCCAACCTCAAATTGTTCGGTTTCATTCTGGCATTTGACTGGGACCGCAGAAGAATTATTCCACTATCAAAAAAGAAATTTTATCCATTGTCTTATGCATATCTAAGTTTCAAGATGATTTATATAATAAGAAATTTTTATTACGTATTGATTGCAAAGCCGCAAAAGATGATTTACAAAAGGACGTTAAAAATTTAGTCTCCAAACAAATATTTGCCCGATGGCAGACAATTTTATCTGTCTTTAATTTTGATATCGAATTTATCAAAGGAACTTTAAATTCTTTACTCGATTTCTTAACAAGAGAATTTTTATAGGGCAAGTATGACATCTCTACCTGAATCTGAGTCTTCTTCTCTTTTTACTTATGATCATTTATTTGAAATATTTTCTTGACTCCCTGTCAAAATCCTCGTTAAATTCGCTTCTATATCAAAACATTGTCTTCAATTTCTATCAAACGCTACTTTTATTCAACAATATACCTTTCATACATTTGAAAAAGATGATGAAGGGTACTACATAAAATGTCAATATAGCCCTACTTGACAATTTCTCCCTATCTCCAACTCAATACTTTATCCTTATGCTCTCGATTTTATTTATGATCATTTTCTTCACGTCTTAGCCAGCAGCGATGGCTTACTTCTCTGTTTTTCCATCGCCACACTTGAACCAAATTTTTTTTATATTATCAGTCCTGCTCTACAAACTTATCAGACCATCCCTATTAGCGACGAACTACAACTTGTCCAATACGAAACTTCTTCTGATTATGGACATGGGCTTATCTTCGAATGCGGATTGGATCCTCAGAAGTTCCCAAATGACGGATGTCTTTATACTCTTGAAGCTGACGGCTTATGGGCCTATTCCTCTACAACGAATCTCTGGACTTTCGTTAAATCCCTATCTCGTACACCACTTATATGGACGCCTCGACGAGATAACTACGTATTGCTACCGCAAGATGACCTTTACTTCTTATGTGATTCATTTCATCAGGCTCCTTGTATTTAGCACATGTCATTGACTACGAGTATTTCTACTACATTGCAACTACCATTCGATGCCTGGAAATCTACAGACGTATCTAGCTGGGATTTACAGATATTTAAGTGGCAAATTCATAAATCTCAGAAAGCCACTCTTGCTCTGGTTAAATTTGAACAATGACATCGGTTGACAATCTGGATTAAGAAACAGACTAATTGATTTTATCTGAGAACTATTACGATCTTCGAACATGTCAAGGAAATATGACCGATAATATCTGGCTTTACCCTTAGTAATGAAACATTGATTATCTTTACTACTGCTAAGAATATCTACCGCTACGATCTTCTAGCACAAGATTTCTCTACTGTTGAAGACCTTGGTCCACATCAAATGTTTGTTTTTGTCGGTTAATACACCATTTTCTCTGCAAACAAGATTCAGATACTTCCGTTCACCAGCACTCTTCGTTTCTAAAAAAAATATTTTCTTCTAACAATTTGCCTGCAGGTACATCCACCACAAGAAAGAAGAATTTGATGACCCCACCATTATCTTTCTCCAACTTCCTGACAAAAAGGAATAGTAATTTCCGACCCATTACTATTCACGAAAGTACGAAATGACATTTAACCACTCAACTTTCTCAAAAACTGAGACAAGATGGTTACCAACCAAAAAGTAAGGAAGAGATGGTTACCTACTTAAAGTATTGACAAGACATTTATCAAACTAAAGCAGATACTTCATCAACGGTCCTGACCAATTCTTCATCAACGGTCCTGATCAATTCTTCATCAACGGCCTTGATCAATTCTTCACATCTATATAAGGCCATCCAAGATCGAAGACAAGGCAGAGCTTAAACGCCACATTCTGAGAGCCAGACACAAGAGGCAAGTCTAGAGCTAACTTGAAAGCTCATCCACACCTTGAGAAGCAAGAAGAATCTCTTCTTCTCTTATCCTTATCCATCCTTGTAAATAGCCTTGTTTTCTTATCATTATATATACCATCGAGTGTTTTAATCTTTATTTCCTTTCAAGTGTTGTATTTTCTTCGAGTGTTGTAAGGTTTACTCAGAAATTTGTGTGCTACCTCTATCTACTATGTACTGAAATCCTGTATGGTTTTCGTTCAAATAAAGCATTGAAGGTTTTCTGAACTCCTGGTATAATTTCTCCCTTCCCTTTGATTTAATGCATATTTGAAGTTTTGAATGAAAAGATTCTGCGTAGTCCTAATTGGCACTTGTCTCTGATACCAATTAGGACAATCTCTGACAATAGATAATGGTGCATTCAGATACTTTGATCGACAATTGAAGGCCCAAGACATTATCCATGGAATCGCATAATCAATATGAAAAGCAATTTTACGATGATCAAGAAATATTTATGGAGTGAGAATTTCATAATAGAGACGAGTTTCATTAATTGGAGTAGGATAAATAGCATGATAAAGTCCAAAATAGAGCCACCATTCCGTGAACCAAAAAGGAATTTGCTTAGGACAGTTTTGATCAAATTTAAAAAATCAAGAATGACTGTAAGACCGAAGAAAGAATGTATTATACCATGCATTCTTATAATCTTGATAATTATATCCCATGGGTTGGTAGTGGACAGAAAATGGTTTGATATTTAAGGGATCAAAAGTAATGTTTTTTTCTAACAATTTGCCTACAGGAACATCCATTAAGTAGAAGAAATGCTCCTCCCATTATTATTTTCTATTTCAGCAACTTCTCGACAAAAATAAATAGTAATTACCGACCTGTTACTATTCATAAAAGTACGAAGTGACGTCTAACCACTCCACTTTCTCAAAAGCTAAGACAAGATGGTTACCAATCAAAAAGTAAAGAAGATATGGTTACCTACTTAAAGTATTGACAAGACATTTACCAAACTAAAGTAGATACTTCATCAACAGTCCTGATCAATTCTTCATCAACGGCCTTGATCAATTCTTCATCAGCGGCCTTGATCAATTCTTCACATCTACATAAGGCCATTCAAGATTGAAGACAAGGTAGAGCTTAAACGCCACATTCTGAGAGCCAAACACAATAGCCAATGGTTTAATAAGCTTTAATAATGACACTTGTTTAGTGGGTTTAATGGATTTTGAGAGAGAATGTGGAGTTTCTACTAAATTATGTTTTTTCTTTCTCCTTTTCTTCTTCTTTCGTTTTTCTATGCTTTAAACCTTTTTATCTTTATATTTTTTCTTAACAAATTAAATTTTTGATAATTTATTATTTAATCTTTGATTATTAGTATAACTAGATTTTCTAATTAATATTTTAGATTATAGATGGTCTAACGTTTGAACTGTTTTAAGATATGATGTTTTAGGAGTAGACGACGTCGATGGTAATTCATTTAAACGTTTTGATATTTGTTCTAACAATATATCCGAACGTTTTGGTGAAAATTGAATATCAGAGATAGTAGGTAAGAGAGAACTAGGTAAATGAGAACTAGGTAAAGGAGCTATACTATGTGAAAATTGATATAAATTTCCTACTTTAGTAAGTAGAGTATGTTTAATTCTATCTACTTGCTGAGCAACAGTATGGAGTATTTGAGACTGATAATTATTTTGTTCATATACTTTTTTCATATCTCCTAATGTTGTCTCACTTTCATTTTCTCTGTTAGCACCTTTCTTAAATGGAGTTGTAGTGATAGTGTTACTATCAATATTTAATTTTAAACCTGTAAGAGGAGGATGGACAGATGTAACTTGTTGTCCATTAATTGTATTCCAAGTAGTAGTAGTTCTAGTAACATCCAACCCGAACTTGAAAAGATCCAAATCAAAATTGACCCGAATCCAGAAAATCGGGATCCGATTGGTCGCCATGTCTACAGCTAGTGCAACTAATCTGATTCTTGGACATGGTGGAAAAAACGCACCCCTTGCATGTTAGCTCCGCTTCTTCCCGCCCGCTCTACCATGGCGTCATAATGCTTCCTCTCCGGTCCCGACTCGTCCTCACTCAAGAAAATGTCGAGTTCGATATTCTTCTTCTTCGGAGCAACGGTCGTTCGAACTTCCAAAACCCTGTCCTCTGTTTCTCCACTCTCTCTCACCAAACCCCTAACTTCTCGACCCCGCCACCTTCACAAATTATACACCTCTTCTTATGCAGCACTCAACACTCGGACAGATGATTCGCATGAGAGCCCTGCCCCTCAACACCCTTGGCCTGAATGGATCGCCTTCGTCGACAGCTTGAAGTCCAAAGGTTACCTTATCGAAATGAACGACGGGAGTTCCGTTGATGATGCTGTTGGTAATTCTGAATCCATATATAAAGATATGAATCTCTTGAAGAACGCTTGCTTGAGCTTTTCTCGGGACCGCTTTGACATTTTCAAGTAAAGGTTTATGCCTTTGAATTGAGTTCTTGATTGTTTTTCTTGTTGCAGTGTCCAGTCGTTTGGGATTAATGTGTGCATATGGGCTGTAGATTGAATTTATGTTTGTTGCTATTTATGGCAGCTGTGACTTGTTTTATCCGAAACTGTGTGCCAACCAAAGAAATGGAAATGTATGCAATTTTTTTTCTGTGTTTATGTATGGCAATGCGTCCAACTTGTGGTTTTTTTATTTAAGTTGACATTTATCTCTTTCTTGGGCATATAACTTGGTTCGTTGAGCTTGATTTTTAGGTATAATCTATACGTTCTATATTTAGTTCCTCATTTTTCCAGCAATGGCTTTATCTGAAATGTCAGAATAAGCACACTGGAATCAGTTGAAATTCTGCGTATTTTTGTATTATTGGGAAACGTGGAAGCTGGCATGGTGTTTGTCATGGGGGATTTGGAGATTGAAAGAATGTGGCTTTGGATGTAAATGAAATCTTGATGACTTTAAATGGGTGATCTGAATTATTCTCCGATTCTTGATGTACAGCAGTTTGTGCTGCTCATATCCAGGGGTAATTGAACCCGACTAGTCTACAGTACCTTGTTGTTTAATTATCAGCATTCCGACTCCATTGCTGTTTGGAAGGTCTTCACCAAAAGGAAAAAAAATACAGTGAAAAAAAGAAACAGAAAAAATCATAACGCTCTTTGTTACTTTTTGCAGAGAGAAGAATCGATTTGGAGGATGACCTGCTATTTCTGTCGTTGACTGGTTGTTTCTTTGTTGAAACAAAGATTTTTGGTCAGAATTAGATTAAACTCATAATTTCAACCAATGTTGGAATTTTATTCAAATCATGTTGGTACTTGTGTATCTCTGGGTGAAGCTTATTATTGATTGGAAATCAAATATTGTGGAGGTT
The DNA here is from genome assembly GCA_025585075.1 of Nepenthes mirabilis. NCBI lineage: Eukaryota > Viridiplantae > Streptophyta > Magnoliopsida > Caryophyllales > Nepenthaceae > Nepenthes > Nepenthes mirabilis. The sequence goes on from JAODPA010027732.1 coordinate 45,602, forward strand.
TTCAAAGTTTCTTTTTGTTCCTTTGGAAGGAAGTTTAATTATTGTAACGTCTTCTTTGGATGCTGGAATTGGAACTTGGAATTTGAAATTCGAATTGAAATTTCAGGTTTAATTCCAATTCTATTGCTTTGCTGCATGCAAGCAAAATTGGAATTCCAATTCCACGTTTTGATTTCTTGGAATTAAAAGATAATGTGAGATGACTTTGTATAGTTTTTAGGTGGTTAGAATTTTAATTTCAAGGTTAGAAAATTATCTATTAATTTGATGTGATAAAATTTGACCAGAATAGGTCAAATTGGTAACATATTTTTGGTAATTTAGGTTCGGTAGAGGTGGACTGACCATGGTCGTATATATAATTTTAAAAGTTTTGTTTATTTTTATTTTCAATCCGGGCCTATTACTTAGCCAGAACTATTGTAAGTACTCGTCTATCATGCAAATTGGGTCAAATTGGGCCAGATTGAGCAACAATCCTTTCTATTTTAAAAATTATGAAGAATGATATTTAAAAATAAAAAGATAAATATTTGCGCAAAAATATTGCCTAAAAACATACAAAAAAATATTACTTGTCTTTCTTATAGTTTATATTTACATAAAATTTTGCTCGAGTATGCATTGTTCCCCAGGCCTGAATGTCTGTTCACTGGAAAAACATTTCCACGAAGTTGTAAAACCATGTATGGGGGCCAACGCCTGCTTAAGATTAGAAGGACAAGGAAGTTATTCGGTACTAGTAAATAATAAAATAAGAACTCTGGGCTGAAATTAACTTGGAGCTGCATGGATAAGAACTTCATGGATAAGAACTTGATTTTCATCCACATTATAGTATCATCCTTTATTGATAATTAGTGATAGGGATACTCTTCCATATGTCAATAAATAAATGATAGAAAGATAGGTCATAGGATGGCACTTATTGGCAATGGGGCCAACTGAAGACAACGGTGAGCATCTTGAATATTTAATTTGGCTGTTGGCTGCATCCAAATGAAGCTTAAGCTGCACGACCTGTCTATATAATCAATCAAATGGAAGAATATGCTCAAAATTCCTCATGATTGTCAACTTGATTTTGCCAACATTATATCAGCATTAATTTCCAGGAAGCTCTACTTGAGCTTAAACGCGATGAAATTACAAATTGGTACTTCCCTTTTAATTGGCTTAATTTGGCTGTAGTGCATCAGAGCATAGTTATGCCTTCTCGCCTATCTAGGTTTAAGAACACGTCATCCTATTAGTAAATTTCATTCATTTTATTGGCAGATAAATATTTCATTATTAGTCAAGTAAATTGTGCCTCGGCTTCCATAAAGTGCTTCCAACTCGTCAGATGCATTAAAAGTAGAAAGAATCTACTTACAACTCAAATTGTCTGACACTTACTTGGTTTCATCATCACATTTTTGGTCTCTGATAACTTTGTGATGCTAAATAAGACTTATGGTCTTGCTTACAACTTCCAGTGCATCGAATTGCACAGCTTTGTTTTAGGATCTGTCTTTCTTATTGTGTCTATGCTATCTCAGATCAATACCAACAGATGATATTCAAACCATTGTGAAGGATGCTTGTCCTAATCTTTTGCGGAAGGTTGTTAATTCGGCTAAAAGGTTGAGAGCATATGTCGGATTAGATGAAGGACTTGTAAGTGTGTTAACATTTCTGTTCTACGCATCTAGAAGAATATTAGAAAATAAGATGTGCTGTGTAGTTCAAGACCAGAATCTTGGAATCCTTTTCTAATATTTGCTATTTGTTTATTGAACACATCTATCATTGTTCTCAGTTGAATTCTCCACTAAATATGCTCTTGTTGGCTGTATATATGCATGTGTGTAGATAGAGACATGCTTACACAAATAATTTGATAGATGATGTTGAAGGTCCTCTCTGATTTATTGAATCATATGAGCCCTTGTTTTCTTTCTGTGTTATGGGCAGTTTTTTCTCTATTTGGTGAGGAATGCTGGATCATTAGTGGGGTGGAAGTGTGCACTGCTAAATGCAATGGCAAAAATTGTAGCTTGTTCATTGCAAGTACATTGGTAAAAAGAATACTAGAATGCAAGTAGTTAAAATTTCCAAGGCATTGCTTGCTGCAATTGGCTTCAAGGGCAGGGATTACATTGCCTTTTGGTGTTTCACTATTTCAAGGCTAGTATCACATGTAGTCAAACTTTCTCAGATTTTGCTTAATGCAATTGCCACCAAGGATAGGCCTTACACTGGCTTCAAGTTTTTTGTGTACCAACTTCAGATATGTTGTTGGCTTTTGGTACTAAATGTATCTTGTTCATAGAAATAAAATTTTCTTGTTTAATTAAAAGAGGCTTCTGAGTTGTGACAAATAAATTGCTTGTTTCTTATGTAGTCCTAGTTCATTATTTTCTATTCATGATTCTTTAGCTCATGGTGTTAAAATTGTTTTGTGGTTGCAGTTGCTGTGTCACAAAAACAGGTCATCATGGACGATAAATAAAAGTTGCTTTTGCTACGGCAATGGGAGCTTTTTAACCTGTAAATTAACATGAAATGTTACTAGTGATAATTTAGTGTGTATCTTATCCAAAACTCATCCAATAATTTTGTGGTCCTTGATGTGGTTGGCAGGTCAATCAGTGTAAATTGATTCAATTTACAGTTTTCATTTATTTTGATAGAGCAGTCAGAAATGAAGAGAGATTGACAGAGTGAGTTGAGAGGATTAGAGAAGGAGAAAAAATTGAAACAAATTGGGTCAGGCACACTTGCTTCCCACCAACCCACTTCTTTTATACACGCTTTAATAATAAATGAGAAATTATAGAATTTCCTATTAAGAAATAGAAAATGACAGAGGACTACACATTGTGATGGCATATATTTTGCTTTTAAGACCCTTCATAAGCACATCATGTCAAAACCTGGATCATTAGCATAAATTAACCAATATATAATATCATATTTGTCCCAGGATATGGACAAATACCACCGATTCGACTATCGACTTTTTATGCCTCTTTACTTGTCCAGAATATATACTTAAACTTAACATATCCAAACATTTCTCTAACAGAAATCTCAGAGAAGCTGTCCCACCGAACACTCAGTAATAAAATTGTGTCCATAGCCTATAATATAAAACCATTAACTTGTATCATGCCACTGCTTATGCATTAATTCCAAATACATTACAACACAAAGGCCTTCCAACAAAGTCTTCCTGAAATAATGTCAGCCAACTTTACCACGAAATGAACTCAAGCTTGCTAATTTGGAAAGTGCTGAATTTGCAAAGGTGAGCTTAATGCCTAACAAGCATAAATAATCGAAAATGAATAAATACAAATAATTCACCACAAGCATACAAAAGGCTAAGAGACAACGCAAGCAAAATTCATGGAAAAACTAAAATCCAATGATACTTCCCATTAGCAGGGTTGAAATGGAAGGTTGGTGTTGTTTATATATTATATCTTATAAATGACACTGAACGCCACTGTTCTCACTTGTGAATGATGGGCCTTCCCAAGCCTTCCCAAAATAATATATTGCTTACATGTCACTAAATATGTTATTGTTGACTCCTTACAATGGTTCACAAAACAAAGAAAATCTCTACAACATAAATATTTTTTCAAAATTTGGAAACAAAGAACTTCACATTCACCTGGTGGTGAAAATTTGTCAAAATTTTTCTATATGCAAAAAGGCTTCTTCATTGATTTCTGAAATTTAGGAAGCAATTTCAGAAACTAAGGCCAAAGCTTCAAAATTATAGAGAATGGGAAGAACTTAAGCCACGGATATAAACCAAAGGAAGCAACAGCAAACACATGCATGGGTAGAGACGGAAGGTTCTCAGATTGTAACAAAGCATGGAAATGAATTTATGAAATTTAGTAACAGAACGGAAGAACCAAAGGCTTTAAATACACTTGCTTTAACCGGCTTTAAAAGAAAACCGGAGAGTTTTCTTCAAAGTTCACTCCAAAATAGTCCTCCCTCTTGTTTATTATCTCTCTTTCTTTCTTCTTCTCCATCTCTCTCTTTTTCTTAGAAACCGAGCTGAAATGGGCTGTAAAGAAGTAAAAGTTTCTTTTATGAATTGACTTGTGCACTTGCGACAATCATGCTTGCATCAGTCACAATGTCTGATTTATTTTAAGCATGTGCGCTCATGCATGCAAAATTCAAATTGACCACAGTGGACCTCCCTCCTTTCCAGTCTTGAACAATTGTGGATCACTATCTGCTAACCTTATTCATTCAACAAGGATGGGCTGAATTCTCATGTTAGCAAGGCAACTCCCACATCTTTTGTAAAGCCTCTTAATTTGTTCTTTTGTTAGTCTAAACAAGCCAAATAGATGAATATTTACAAAAAAAGTATCAGCTACAATATTAGCTTTTGCTCAAGTGATAAAAAATCCTCAAATCCTAATCCTTTCTTGTGTCCAACTATCTTCTCAATCATGAGTTGAACTCCTGACAGAAGATTTATTTCAAGACTTCAGGATCTGTACACACTTAACAGTGACCTCAGTTTTTTCCATCAGCACTCAACACAAATTGTTGCTTTTGGTACATGCTTGTATTTTTTCCTTACTAAAATCAAAAGGAATTTAGAGGGAAAAAGAGATGTGGGTATAGGAAAGTTGAACTTTTTGGGACTTTTTATTTGTTTCTTGTTCAAAGCTGGATCTGGTTAAATTATATGTACACTATTCCCCTGTTAGTTGGGAATAAATGATTCCATAGCTACCTACTGGGGTTTAACATCTCTTTCAACTGACATAATCCTTTGCTATTGGAGCCGAAGCTATTTGCTTAGCTTTACATCCTAAAGTGGATAAAGGTTTGGACCAATTCATTTGCCCTATCCCTTGCTTTCAGATCTTGATGTGATAGGTCTTGCAAACATATTTGTCTAACAAGGCATTCCATGTAGGCTACCATGTTAAAATACATTTATTTGGAGAGTTCCAAAACATTGATCGAAGTATGCCCCGAACTACCCATCCCCCACAAAATTGGAAACAAGTTGTATTTTGCTCAAACCAATAAATGAAACATGATTTCCGGCCTTAGTTTATTTTCAGATGGGTGAAGCATAGACCGAGTATGCAATACCGGTAGAGACTTCTTGGAAAAGGTTATCATTCACTAACACTTTGGAATCCGTTTGTAGAATAAAAGGACATACCCCATATAGAGTAATAGCAACTTGATGATGATGCCTTTTAACTAAACTACATTTCCTTGTATTCTAGATTTTTTACTTTTAATTTTTGGTTTAACTATGCAATAGAAGTGCAGGTATGTAGTGCTTGCAATCTGCGGGGATCTTGTGATAGAGCTTATGTGACACTTAAGGAGGTTGAAGCAGCTGCAAGAACAGTTGATGTTATGCGTATCCTGTTGTTCTATGCACTAGACCCGTTGGTTATTTTGGGAGGGGTGAAGCCACCTGGTGGAGAGCAGGCTGAATTATCTTCAAGAAGATTGTTATCTGAGTTGCTGGAACTGAGTGAGGTTTCTCCACATGTGGCACTACCACAGCGTGCCATAAAAGCCTCCTTTCAAAAGACACAAGTTGTTAATCTAATGGATACTAAACTGTCTCAAAATGTTGACATGAAGAGAGGAGATTGGATGTGCCCTAAGTAAGTTTTCTTCTTAAAAACAACATATATAGACACTGTTACTTAGGCTGTTCTCCATTGCATAGAATCTAAACTGGTTGCGGGCTATTAACTGGGTTTATTTTCAGATATCCTGCTTGCGAAATGTCATTGTGTATAACGGCAAAAATTTCTCAACATTGATTGGCAGGCTAATTGTACTGCTTTTGCTTTCAATCTTTGGCAGTCAAGTGCAGTATAGCTATAGTTAAAAGCCTAAAAGGCGATTTAATATTCTTTATTAAAAAATAACTAATTTGTTTGAGCAACATTAGTATTCAAACACATTAAAATGTAATTCCTTCTATTAAAATGTGAGTAAAATTATATTAATCGAGGGCCTAGAGAGAACCACTAGAAAAAATCAGAATGTACAGGAAGTATATCACATAAGAATAACAAATATGTGGGAAGAGGAATAATAATCTTCATACAAACAGCAACCATGTGACCATCAAAAAAATTGTGCAATGCATGTTTTTGTAACATATAGGAACATTTGAAATTATGGAACCATGTCATGTAATGTATCGTGATCTTATACATGCATAGGGTAACTCTCAAAGGGCAAAGACATCTAGTATATAACCTAAAGGCTTCATATATATCAAATGTGGTTTCAAAGACAAACGGCATATCATGATTGTATGACTATTACTTACAAGTATAGCATTCTGTTCTAGTTGAAATCATGTTTAAAGACAATCAATGCTAGGAATCCCAGAGGATCCTATTGAAAATACAGCATAGTATTCATTTTTAGGTCTTGAAACCAATTGCCAAATATGAACATTCAAATGAAAATATTTAGGAAAATTGTAAGCCTTGTTATCTACTCACTTATGTTGGATACTACATGTAGCTTACTCTTGAAGTTTGGCCTTGTTATGTACTCACTTGGATTGTATAACACAACACAGAGCTTACTCCAGAAGTCCCAAAACAGAATACAACTCTGATTCATCTCTTATACCGAAACATACCATGATACCTTTTAGTTTCTCTACTAGAATCAACAATTCTGCAAGAATGCCTATGAAGCATGAAATGCCTTTGTTTGATATCTAGAATTCCAAGAAGTAGATTCAACTATTATCTCATTTCTCCAATTCTTGCATGGCACTCTTAACCTACTGTCCCCAATTTAGCATGCTAGATATTATTTTCTTCCAATTATGCCACTAAATTACATCTCTATATATTATATATTGATTTCATAATTCCAAGTCCACTTACTCATTTTATTAACAATAGTCAAATTTGTCACAAAATCCATAGTAATGTGATTCCACTTCCACCCAGGAATAAGAATGATGGTGAAAGTCCTACAGAACATTGATATTCAGCTCTGATTTGTTGGCACACCAAGCAGTTAGACACATACCTGTCAATCTTTTACTTTATACCTTGTAATTAGAAAAATTCTCCTGTAAATTCGGTACCTTTTAGTGCTAGGATGCACAGAATGAGCCGAACAATGAGCTTCCTTAATCTTCCTTTCAATGCTTTCTACATTAGGAATACATAATCTATTTCCCATCATCTAAGCTCCTTCCTCTTTTATTGAAAAATTAGTTCAGTTATCATTTTGAACTTCAACGGACATTTTTATCAACTTAATATCCTGTTTTGTGCATCACTTACTCGATCATGTAACATAGGTCGAACTCTCAAGGTTGTCTGAAATGATCTTGAATTATCCATAGCAATATTTTTCCTCAAAGATCTTAACTCATGCAACAGAGCAAGAGAAACAACCTGAATATAATCTGAAGATATATTAGATTTTCTATTGAAAGCATCTGTTACCACATTATCTTTCATTGGGTGGTAATCTATATTACAATCATAATCTTTTGACTAATCAATCCATGTCCGGTGTCTCAAATTTTGATGTTCTGTGTAAAATATATTTCATTCATGTGATCAGTGAAGATCTGACAAGTCCTCCCATATGAATTACGCCTCCAAATTTTAAGAGCAAAGATAACAATTAAAAGACAGTCCAAACCTTGTCTATATGCATTACTAAATATCACATATCTACCATAATCTAAATGAAGAGTAAGAACTGGAGCAAAAGCCGAGTGAAGTGACTCTTAATCTCTTGGAACAAACTCCTAAGCTACTATTTCACATTTTTCAGTGCATTGAAACTTCATATCGCTTGTAAGTAGCTTTGTTAATGGAGTAACAACTACTGAGAATTCTTTCATCGAACGACAATTGTATCTACCTAACATTAGATTGAGGCTCCCATTTTAATATTGCAGCTACCTTCTTGTAAGAATACCATTACTAGACTAATTTTGGCATTCCATATATATATATGTGTGTGTGTGTGTGTGTGTATAAACACCTCCACAAATTTGTTTAGATAAGGTTTATTGATGCACAAATGCAATTGGAGCATTAGTCAATCTAAAAGGCATCACTAGGAACTCATAATGTCCACACCTTGTTGTTAATGTAGTCTTTGGAACAAGTCTCTTTGATCTTGAGTCAATGATAGCCAGAATGTAGACAAATCTTAGAAATTATCTACGCACCAATTAATTGATCAAACAAATCATCAATAGGTGGCAATGGAGCCTCATTACAAATTGTGACCTTGTTTAATTGTCAATAATCAATGCATAATCCCATGCTGCCATAATTTTTCTTCACAAATATCAAAGGTGCTCTCTGAGGAGAAACAAAGGTATGATGAATCCCTTCTCTAACAAATCTTGTGGGCAAGTCTGCCATTCCTTGATCTCCTTTGGGGCCATTCTTTATGGTGCCGTGAAATAGGAGATGTACCATGAATGGTATTAATGGATGCAATTCAAAAAGCTCTTTTGGAAATGCATCTTGAAACTCACAAACAACAGGGATCTTTTCCTGTTTGACCCCACAAACCTTTGTATCAATTGCATGTGCTAACGGGCCTCACAACCTTTTTTAATCTCTTTGTAAACATCACAGAAATGACACAACAGGTAAAACACGACATTCTCCATAGCAAATAAATTTCTTTCAAGATGTTTGAAAGACTTCTCTGTGAAACAACTTACTGTGGCACAATGGAGAAATCCCTCCCTAGGATCACATTCCAATCTTATATACTTAAAAGGAATCAAGTATGCCAATAAGTCATGTTTGCTTATCTGCTCCACACTTTCCATGTTCTCATAATCAAAATTAATTTCCTAATGGGTTTGCTGAAACCAGGCTATCTAATTATCTTAATATCTAACAAGACGCAAATGCATGAGACATAAATGAATGAGTAAAACCGGGATTAATTAGAATATGTGCCAAATGGGAACTGTATTTGTAACCACCTTTGGAGAAGTCCCAGCCTCTTGCTATGTCATAGCAAACACCTTAGTCCGATTTCAAGGTTGGTCAGGTTGGCGTCCTTGTCTTCCAATGCTAGAAGCGTCCATAACACTATTACCAACGCCAAAACCCTGTCAAACTTTGATTGACTGAGATCCTACGTGATCATTTTTACCTTCAAACTTTTTACAGCAGGTCCCTGAACTTCACTACCACTTTAAGGTAACATTAGACAACCCTCTTCAGCTGACTTATTCGCCCACACTAATAACACACTCTACTGCTCATCACACACTTGCCTAGATGAAATATCTCTTAATGTTCACTAGGGATATCCATGCATTTGATTCTTCCAAATAGTTGTGTTAAATTCATTGTATGATTTCTTGTTGAATCTTATATCTGACTAGCAGCTTCAAGGTTGAATCTGTTAGGTTGTGGGACACTCCCTTGTGGCTCCCATGCCCATTTGATAGACCATTTAGTGGCATGCAAAATGATGCACATGCCTTCGTCTTATCGGGGGGAAGCTACAGAGTGGCACGCAACAGGCGCTTAATTCATGCATGAGTGCCGAATTCTAGATTGGTGCTTGGGGACACTTGAAAGACACACATGTGGGCATTGTCCAGATTGGGGCCGCCTGAGTGGCGCTTGAGGGATGTACGAGCGAGATTTATCCAGATTGCTCAGCACTTGATATGCTCCCGAGGGGGCACTCATGTGCCAATTACATAGTGGGCACGTGCATGATGCATGCCTAATGAGCGCTCAAGTGCCGTTCTTGACAGAAAATGCCCTAACACGATTTTTAAGGTTATACTTTGCTACTTTTCTGAGATTGGAGTGCCGACATTGTGAGAAAAATAGGAGAAAGAGAGAGAAAAGAAAGAATAGGAAGATTTGCTCATTTCATTGAGTTCCGAATCAAGTTTTATTTTTCACCGATTTTGAGTACGTTATTCTTGAAGTTGCGAACGTTTTACCGGTCGTATTTCTTCTCTTTTGACTTGTACCCTTTAATACTTGGGCTCATTTATTACAATGAGTTGTACTATTGTATTTGTTGGGGTTTTTGTAACCGAACACTATATAGTGGATATTTTAGACATATAGTGTCGTAAAATCTTGTGGTTTTGATTGTTTGTTATTATTATTGGTTTGTCATGCATTGTTGATTATTTCCACTTGATTCTAACTAGGAGTTTGGATCCTAACTAGTGGTATCAGAGATATGGTTTGTTGTTATCATGTGTTGAAGCTTGTTTGAACAAGTAGAGGTTGGAAATAAAATAATTTGCTTAAATTGCTCAAACTATGATATATGGAGAAGCAAAATGAAGGATTTGTAGTTTGTTAAAACAATATATCTTCCTGTGTTTGGTGCTCAAAAGTCCGAGTCAAGATCCGAGGAGGAATAGGCTTTTGAATATGAACAAGTTTGTAGCTACATTCGACAATTCGTTGACGACTACATATATAAGCACATTCAAATGAAACACATCCCAAAACATTGTGGGAAAAATTTGAAATGCTTTGTTTCTTAAAGACTGGTAATAACAAATTGTATTACTCGATGAAGTTAATGCAAGTGAGATATAAGGAGGTACGTCTATAGTCAACCACTTGAACGAGTTTCAGGAATGTGTTGATCAATTGAGTGGCATGGGTATTAAGTTTGATGACGGGTTGATAGGCTTGTGGTTGTTGACCACCTTGTCGGATTCATGGAAAGTGATATGGATCACCATCGCCAATACCGTTCCAAATGGTGTGGTGACATTGGAGATAACAAGGAGTCGTGCTAAATGAGGAGATGAGACAACGCTCACAAGGTTCTTTTTCCTTGCACTCCATAGTGTTGGTCTCTGAAACATGGGAAAGAAATAAAAGAGCGTGGCCCAAAATCTGGTGAAAAGAGTTGAAGCAAGTTACGGTCGAAGTATCAAAATCTCGAATGCCACCACTGCGAGAAAAAGGGACAAATCAGGAAGTATTATTACAAGTAGAAGCATGAAAATACTGATGGAAACAAAAGAAAGCTAAGAAGTCTCAAGATAATGAGAGAGTCTCAATTGTTACCAAATCCAATCCTCTGTAGGTTTGCAAAGATGAAGAAATGATTAATTTGGTTGACCATGAAATAAATTGGGTGGTAGATAGTGGTGCTTCACTCCATATCCCATTGAGAAGGGAATTCTTCACATCTTACACTCTTGATGATTTTATAAGTGTTGAAAATGGGAAACGAAGGCTGTCCCGGATTGTTAGATGTGGTGACGTGTGTTTGATTACAAACAACAGAACCAAGCTGCTGTTAAGGGTGTATGACACGTTTAGGACACTGGATTGAATGTCATTTCAGTGGGCAAGCTTCAAGACGAAGGGTTCTGCAACACTTTTTGTTAAGGGGCATAGAAGTTAACCTGATGATCTCTAGTTGTTGCCTGGGAAAAGAAGGTTTCCAGTTTATACGTGTTGCAAGCTTCAATTTTAGCTAGAGACATGCATGTGGCAAGGAGTCTTCAGACTTATGACATCGACGTGTAAGCCACATGAGTAAGAAGAGGTTGAATTGTTTAGCAAAGAAGAATTTTCTTTAGAGTGTGAAGGAAGCCAAATTGAAGACGTATCCTCATTGTATGGTGGAGAAGTAACGGAGAGTTTTATTCCATGGAAACTCGTCCACGAGGAAGATTGATCTTCTAGAGTTGGTTGACACCAACATATGTGACCCTCCGAGTGTTTTCACTCGGAGGAGCACTTTACTTCATCACGTTCATTGATGATTGTTTGAAAAAATTGTTGGTATATCTATTAAAGTCGAAGGATCAAGCTTTTGACGCCTTTGAACAATTTCATGCCCTATTGGAGAGACAAATAGAGAAAAAGTTGAAGTGCATCCGGAGTGATAACAGAGAGAAATATATTAGAGCATTTGATGCATATTATAGACCAATAGAATACGACATCAAAGGACTCCATCGAAGACACCACATCTGAATGGTATGGCTGAAAGGATAAATAGGACATTGACCAAGAGAGTTCGTCACGTACTTTCGGAGGCAAAGCTCTCCGGTTCATTTTTGAGGGAAGCCTTAAATGTTGTAGCTCATGTGATCAATCTCTCGCCAAGTGGCTCACTAAATAGAGTTGTATCGAAAAAGGTGTGATCCGGAAAGGAGGTTTCCTATGAGCATCTACGTGTATTTGGGTGCAAGTTCTCTGTCCGTATCCCCAAGGATGAAAGGTTCAAGTTGAAATCAAAGGCGAGACAGCACATCTTTCTTAGTTACGAGGAAGATGACTTTGGCTATCGATTTATGATCCAATAGAGAAGAAACTTGCCCGGTCGAGGAATGTGGTGTTTGTTAATGATGAGATTATTGAAGATATTGATAAAGTGGAGAAAGTCATTTCTAGCAATGACAACGACTGACCGTGCGATATGAATCCTAAATCCTTGACACCGGTACCGATTCGTGATGAAGATAGTGACTGAGATGATGCTGAAAGGGAAGAAAATTGTGGGACCCCTATGCTTGATGGAGTGGACAATGCAAATATAGATGATGCTATTCATCATGATGATTCTAAACCAGCCTTAACCATCTCAGTCTGACGATCCAAAAGAAATTGAAGGCTTTCCTCTCGTCTATCGGCTGATGAATATGTATTTCTTACCGATAGTGGAGAACTCGAAAGCTTTAATGAAGCAATGGAGGATGAGTATAAGTCGGAGTGGTAGAAGACTATGCAAGAAGAAATGAAGTCGTTGCAAGAGAACCATATGTTTAAGCTAACCTAGTTGTCTAAGGGCAAACGTGTTTTGAAGAATAAATGGGTTTTCTATTTGAAGATTGATGAGAACAATCTATAACAAAGGTACAAAGCGAGGTTAGTTGTGAAAGGATTTAATTAGCGAAACGGTATCAATTTTAAGGAGATTTTTTCTCATGTCGTGAATATTCTTCAATCAGGGAAGTTCTTAGATTGGCTACATGCCTTGATCTAGAAGTTAAACAATTGGATGTGCAGACGACTTTTCTTCACGATGACCTTAAGGATGAGATCTACATGGAGCAGATGGAGGGGTTTCAAGTTGAGGGGAAGGAGTGTTTAGTATGTCGTTTAAAGAAAAGTCTCTACCGGCTAAAGCAAGCCCTGAGACAGTGGTATAAGAAATTGGAGTATGTTATGGTGAGTTAAGGCTACCGAAAGATTATTTTGGATTATTGTGTTTTTGTTCAAAGGTTTTCAGAAGGTGATTTTGTTATTCTCCTCTATGTAGATGATATGCTTATTGTGGAGCAAAATGTTTCCTGAATCACTAAATTGAAGCAGCAGCTTGGAAAATCATTCGTTATGAAAGATTTGGGGCTGGCGAAGTAAATTCTTGGCATAAGAATATTTTGTGACTGAAAAGCGAAGAAATTGTGGATGTATAAAGAAAGTTACATTGAGAAAGTTCTTTAACGTTTTAATATGGAGAAATCGAAGCCAATAAGCCCTCTGTTGGCCAACCATTTCAAGTTAAGCAACCGACAATGCCCTTCTACGGATAATGAAAAGGCAAGCATGAGAAGTGTCCCTTACTCTTCAGTTGTGGGTAGTTCGATGTATGTAATGGTGTATACGAGACCGGATATTGCTCATGGGATTGGAATAGTTTGCCGATTTCTTTCAAATCCTAGGAAGGAGTATTGGTCTGTGGTGAAATTGATGTTGAAATATCTCTGAGGAACTTTCAAAATGTATTTATGTTTTGGAGATGACAAGTCGTTTCTAGTTGGGTATATCAATGCTGACATGGTGGGCGATATTGATTTTCAAAAATCTACCTTGGAGTATCTGGTTATATTTGTGTGAGGAGCTATTGTGTGGCAATCTAAATTGCAAAAATATGTTGCTCTATCTACCATTGAGGTAGAATTTGTTGTGGTGACAGAGACAAGCAAAGAGATGCTATGGATGAAGAAGTCCATCCGGAACTCAGCTTCAAGTAAGAACGATATGTGCTTCTTTGTGAGAATTAAAGTGTTATTTACCTTTGTAAAAACTCGTCATTTCATTCTTGATCAAAGCATATTGATGTGAGATATCACTGTGTAAAGAATGTTGTTGAATCGAAGTTGCTAACACTTGATAATGTCAGAACTGTGGAAAATAGATCCGACATGATGACCAAAGTCGTATAAAGAGGAAAGTTTGAAGCTTGTCGAATCATAGCCAAGATGGTGATGGCCCTTACAAGGTTGTGGGGAAAGGTTGTTGGGTGAAGGAAAAAAATGGCACGCAATAAGCGCCTGATTCACACATCAGCGCCGAATTCCAGATTTAGGGTGCTTGAGGGACGCCTGAAAGGCACACATGTGTGCATTGTCTAGAATGGGGCTGGCTGAGGAGCGCCTAAGGAGTGCATGAGCATGATTTGTCCAAATTATTCGGCGCTTGATGTGTACTCAAGGGGCGCTCGTGCTCTGATAGCACAGTGGGTTTGTGCGGAATGCGCCCCTAATGGGCGCTTGAGCACCGTTTCAACATAAAATGCCTTAACGTGATTTTTAAGGTTACAATTTGCAACTTTTCTAAGATTGGAGCATCAACACAGTAAGAAAAAGAGGAGAAATAGAGAGAAAGAGAGAAGAGGAAGATTTGCTTATCCAATTGAGTCCCGAATCAAGTTTATTTTTTCACTGACTTTGGGTACGTTGTTCTTGAAATTGAGAAGAATATTTTACCAGTCATATTTCTTCTTTTTTTATTTTTACTCTTTATTGCTTGGGCTTATTTATTACAAAGTATTGTATTGTTGTATTTGTTAGGGTTTTTGTAACCGAACATATTGCATAATAAATATTTTGGACGTATAGTCTCGTGGCTTTTCTCCCTCATTTAAAAAGGATATTTTCCACGTAAAATCTCACGTGTTTCATTTTTTGTCATTATTATTGGTTTGTCGGGCATTATCAATTATTTCCACTCGATTCAAACAAGGGGTTTGGTTTCCAATAGAATCTTCAATCTCGGCCCAAATTGTTTATGCCCATAACCTTCACTATAGCCAAAGTAATGTGGAGAAACATTGCCTCCTTTTGCAAATGCTCTATGAGTTGTGTGATATGCTTGACTCATTTCAACTCTCAAATCTGCCTGAATTATCTTATCATATTTAGACCACTCTTTCACTTATTCCTTGTGCGATACGTTCATAAATCTACATTTTTCTCTCATCTGTTATCATGGGAGGAGCAAAATGAGATATCTTTGTTAATATTTCCTCAAACTGTGCCACTGTTTTAGTTCTCTAGACTATACTGGTTAATTCCATCATTTTTAGCATCTTTAAAAGTTTGCTGAAAGGAATGTTTATAAGATCCCTGTTAATTTATCCCCAAGTAACCACTAAGGGAGTTGAACTTGATACTGATGCTTCACATAATCGCACTAATGTTCAGCAGTACCGGACAATGAAATCTCAATTTGTAGGAAACCTTTTGCTCATCTGTGCATGCTGGCAACTCTAAAATCTCCCATCTGTCAAAACCATGTCTCAGCCTCAATGGGATTAGAAGAACCATAGAAAAATGTAGCTCCTTACTGATGCATACACACTACACATACGAGGTGGCTCTTTCTCAGTTGTTGCAGCAAGCACTGTGGTGAACAAATCTATAGTAGAATTGCACTCATGTGTCTCAAGTACTGGAGTACTGACATGTGAAGAAGATGCTGATGCCTCAAATGAATCATCTACTAGAGGTCCATCATCAACCACCATCCCAGGGGAGGTGGGGGATCTGATTGAAGGCTTAGGCTGAATGACAACTGGAGGCATATCTGCTTCCTATATATGCAACTTGTAATAGTATTTGTGAATGCACCTAAATGCAAGATTGATATTGGAAATCTAAACCTCTTGCTTTGATACCGCAAATATAACGATCCAAATTTGGATAGATAAGACCGACGCAATGGCCCAGATAAACTTGGGTCCCTCCCTAGCTAAAGCATCCCTCTTGTGTTAACTTAGAAACTTAACTTTAAACATGATTAAACTTAACATAAATATATGGAAGGCTTTGCCACCCATTTTGATACACACACACTAACGCACGCTTTGCCACCCATTCTAATACACACATGTGCGTGCACATATACATAAGACCTGAAGCTCATCAAAAAATGGGCTGTTATATGTGGCATAGCTGACTATACATACAACACCACAACATCAAATGCCTATACAAGAAAGTCCTCCAAAAAGGCTTGACCTTAGCTTGTGTAGTTATTGATAATGTGAATGATATGAAAAATGTAAGATATGATAAAACAAGCTTAGTGAAAAGACAACAAGTTTGCACATTTTATTGTAAGCATTCCAAAATAAGTCCAAAGCAGCTATGATGATGGCTTTCGATGGGTCTATACATAATCAATAAAATAGTTATTGAAAACATCTTCCACCATAAAACATTGAGTGAAGCATGTAAACATCTATTAGAATATCTGGAATCATGGAATCATGTATTATGGTCATGCAAATGCACGGAACAGCTCCCAAAGAGCAAAGCCATTTAGCGTATGCCCAACAGGTTTCATGTATTCCAAACACAGTCCCAATGACCTTTAGTTATGGATTGATGATTATTGCATACAACAATGTGCCCATGAAAACTGCATTTTTCACATTGAAATCATGTTTAAAGACAATGTTTGGATATGCTCTAAGGGTACTGATGAACATATAGGATAGTATTCATTTTTTAGGTTTTAAAACAAATTGTCAAACATGATCATTCAACTGAAAATATTCAAGTCTTATCATCAGCTTACTTAGATTGTTCCGTACAACATGGGATTACCACCTAGATTGTGCAGTACTGCATGTGGATTACTCCTGAGGTTCTTAAAAAGGAATACTACAACAAATCTTCTCCTATACCCGAACATATCCCGATACACTAGTTTCCTAACTAGATTAGACAATAACCCAGAATGCCTATGATGCATGAAATGCCCTTTTGTTTGAGAACTGGAGTTCTAAGAATAATTCATATGCTGTTATCTCATTTTTCCAACATCTTGCATGGCACTCTAATCTTACAATTCACAATTTAGCATGCTAGTTACATTTTCATTTAGTTTACCACTAAATAACCTAAGTATATTTGATTTCATAATACCCAAGCGCACTTGCTCATTTTCTTAAATGCTTGCTCATATATTTACATGAAGTCAGTCCCCAAAACCCTCAAGATAACTCCAGCAAATAAATTTCTCAATTCTTATTCATACATAACTTAAAATTTGATAACGAAAAATCATAAAACTAAGGCTAGGCAATTGATATTTATTTCTCAAATAAATCACATTCTTATTGAGATAAAACTTAAGAATTTACTTTATGATACAGCATGTGAAGCTTGTCCCAACAAGGAAATCCAAACTTCTTTAATTTTCCTTGAGAACTTCTGCTGAAAGATAGGTTTTTATCACTCTTTTTTTCCCCCTGCCAATCTCTCTGTCTTTTTCCCCTTTTCTGACTCTCTCTCTCATCTCCCTCTTTATTTTNNAAGAATCCTAAAATCTATTGTTTGAAGTATGCTTGATGAATTAAATGAAATATTAAGTGATTGTGCTTTCTCCCCCCCTCTCTTGGTCTCCTCGCTTTCTGATCTCTACCTTTCTCTTTGATCTTTATTCACCCTCTGCCTCTCTTCTTCTGTTTGTCTTCCCCTCCTCTACTTTTTCCCTTCCCTACATCAATTAGTAGCTCTACTTGACTTGTTGACAAGTAGCTACCTTTGGTAAATTTGTGAATGAATAAAAATTTCCTTTGCTTATATTTGACTCGTTAATTTAACGAGTTTTATATTAGACTAAAGCTCGACTCAATAACTTAACTTTTAAGCTCGAATAAGCTGAACACAAATGTCTAATTGAGCTATCATATATTTGGTTTGAACAATTGAATTATTATAAATGGTTACGCCAAGTCAGGCTTGCTTAAAATTTGTTCCTTATCTAGACAAGCTCATAAAATAGATTGTGCTTTGTTTTACGCTTCTTGAACTAAGCTCGAACAAGCTTCAACAATCAATTTGAAGTTGATCTCCAAGTAGCTTTGTTTTTTTTAACAACCCAAATTATATGTTGAAACGGACAAACAGAAACGTTGGAAGTTGATGTGTTTTTAGTGACTATTTATAAACATCCACTTGTGGAAGTAGACATATTCTTGATAGAAAATAAAGGTACCTGATTTCCAGAACTGTAAAATTAGGATGTCAAGTATACGAGGCTTCAACATCATGGAGTCTAGTGAGGGTCATATGCATGCAGCCTTAATCCTACATGCGTTGCAAAGAGGGTGTTCCATGAAAACTGTCAAAAATGGAAAATTGATAGAATATTAGAGAATAGAAATAGAAAACAGTTTCCCCAACTCAACAGGCCTGAAGGTATGGTTAGATTTCCCAAGCATGATACCATCCTTGCAAAATCTCTGAATCACTGCCATGATGCCACCACTTTATTGCCAACCAAATTGCAATATGCTCAATAAAAGAGAGCAGGAAATCCATCAGGGCCTGGGTAGCTTGGTTGGTGCATGGATTTGATGTTACTTGTAATCTTATATCTGGTCTGAACGCTAGTTAGAAAAATACTTTCTTTATTGCATAAGAGTTGGAAGAGGTGTTGACAAGATCACTTAGAAAGGATGGGTCTATGGTTTGAAAGAATTCCCTGAAGTTTTTGCTGTAGAAGGTTTTGGCCATCTCTTCTGTCATCCATTCAACATCCCTTGAAATTTTAAGACTGTTGTGGAGTATATTTTTCGGCAGATGAGAATGGGGCCATGAAAGTATCTAATATTCTTAAAATTAGTGGAATTTGTCTCATTCTCTGTACTATTTAGTGCGACTAAGTACTCAATTTTTTTCCCAGCAATTCCAAAACGTTAACATCAGCAAAGCCAAGAGTGAAGAGCTACATTACATGCAATATCTGTGAATCTTCTTCGGCCATTATGCTTGATCATGTGACATCCAGAAGTCTCCGCAATCAAGCCCTAAGTCTTCCTAGGTCTACTCCTTGCTTTTTGCTGTCTTTAGTTCAATTGGATGACCATAAGTTTCACATGTGTAAGTATGATAGGTTTAGGGTTTACAGAGGAGCTACCTTACCATGCTTGCCTGTTACCAGCTCCGCTAAATACCTCCAGGGCATACCACGTACTAGGTACCACATCTTGGATTGACAATGACAACCCATTGGGACTAACAAAACGTTTTTGCATGCTCTGCTCCAGATTGCACATACTACAAATCTGGGCAATTTTGGTATCAATTGTTGTCTCATTTCTTCCTTTATCACAAGTAACAATGGCTTGTGCATCCCAAATGTGGGTTTTAATGCTGGGGAATTACGGGATTGACAAAGTGATTCTGTTAAATGAAAGAGGAAAGGGGATAACTGCTTCACGACAACTAAAACTAGATAACTCAACAATTGTTTGTCCATTACCAAATGTTTGCCCAAGTATACTGGTGGCTAAGGGATTTGCACAGACGTATGAGATAGACTATACTGATACATTTTCTCCTATTGCCCAAGTAACATTTGTACGAATCGTCCTATTTCTCACCACCACGCATCATTAGGCCTTGGATCAGCTGGATTTGAAAATTGATTTCCTCTGTAGTGATCTTCATATGGTAGTTTATTTGGGACAGCTACTTAGGTTTATTGCTCCGGAGAAACATGAATATGTTTGTTGTCTGAAAAGGTAATTTTATGGTTTTAAACAGTCACCGTGCACCTGGTTTGGTAGATTTAGTGAAGTTATTTTTTAGGTTGGTCTTGATCACTGTAACAATCATCATTTTAATGCTGCATGTATTCTACTAGCTGTGGTTGTGGGTGATATTGTGATTACAGGTAGTGACAACATTGGTATTGTCATTCTCAAGGTGTTTCTTCCAAATAAATTTTGAACCAAATACTTGGAAAATTTGTAGTATTTCCATGTTATTAAAGTTGTGAGATATTGTGGAGGCATCTCTCTTTCAAAAAAGTGCACCCTAGATTTGCTTGAAGACACTAGCATGAAACCATGTGATGCATCCATTGATCCAGAACGAAGTTATCTTCAGATGATGTGGAGATTTTTGCTGAATCAGAGCGGTATTAATGAGTGGTTAGTAAGCTTAACTACCTCATTGTGGCTTGACCATAAATTGCATTTTTTGCATGTATTGTAAGTTGGCTAATGGCCTCTCATATTCCACATTGGGAGATGTTCATTCATATTCTACAGTATCTTAAGGGTACACTAGGTCAAGGTATGTATTATAATGATTATGGTCACATTCAAGTTGAAAAATTATCTAATGCTTATTGGGTTGAGTCATCTTATGATTGAAAGTCAACCACAGACTATTGTGTGTTTGTTGGAAGGAATATGGTATCCCGGAAAAGCAAGAAACAAAATATAGTTATAAGGTTAAGTGTTGAATTAAAATATCGCATATTAACAAATCTTACATTTGAAGTAATGTGGATTTGACACTTATTAGTCACTCGTACATAGTAATTTTTTACCATCTTATCTATGGTTTAACAATTATGCAGTGATATTCATTGTATAAACACAATATTTCATGGGCATATGAAACATATAAAGGTAGACTGTTATTTCATTCGTTACTTTAACAAGGTTTTGTTCACATTAAACATGTTAAAATTGGAGAACAATTAGCTGATATTTTCATTAAGCATCTATCTAATATTTGTCTTAAGTATATTTGTAACAAGTTGTATATAATCATTATATATATTCCAACTTGAATGGGAATGTAAAAATATGATAAGAATATAATGGGAATATATGTTAGAATAAAAGGAGAATAAACTGTTGTAAATTTCTCTTAGCATATATTGGGGAAGTTTCTCTTATAAGGGTAAGTTAGTACTTTAAATAACTCATATAAATATGAATAGGCTAATCATAATTTGTGGGATCTCTCTTATTTTCCTCTCACTTTACCTGTTTATACAGAGTATTCTAGAGCATATTATTTTCCAGAATTGTTTTCTTTGTCTAATGTCAAAGGACTGAATCCTTCATCAATGTTTACGTCCTTTCTGTCTGGGAAAAACAAAAGAAATCAATATGAAAAGACTTAGTTTGGCATCTGGTCAGTGTGGTAACTCGATGTTAGAAAGCATGTTCCTCACGTAGAAGCTCATACTCTTGGACGAAGGTCAGATTCAGTGAACGGAACGGTTGGTTAGCTTCCTCACTCTCATTGCTTTGTCTCAGGAATTTCATCTCTGATGAACGACCGATTGCTTGGTTGAGTTCTCTCACCTAGCATTAAGGAATCAAAGCAACCTTGAGAGCACATAGCATAGGGCGAAGTCGACATTTTTGTGATTTTAGGTCAGAAAATGCCCCTTAGCCTACTCTCTTTTTACTGAGCCAACTAGTTGGTCTCGGAGCCCCAGTGGACTGAGCCTGAATTTCCCCAGAATGGAGATGAAAGAGTCCTCTTTTTCTTCAACGTGCATTAAACCCATGCTCTTGTAAACTTACCTACAGTTCTACTACATCTTTAGCCTAGAGTTGAAATCGGTTAAAACAAAATGTTGTTTAACCACTATAGGGAGCCAATAATCCTACGGGGAAGCCGTTGCTCTGAAAATAACATCAAATAAAGCATAGAATCACCAATAGTTGTTGCTTGAGCTATAAGGAGGTAGCTGAATGATTGCAGATTTTGATGTCGTCCTCCATTGTTTTGTGATAGTGCACTGAAATATTCTCATGTCATGCCTAATTAATGGTGAAATCATTTTTCTATTTCCAAGAGATTATAAATTGCTTTCATAATGGAAAATTTTCTCGCCTTTCACCCTGCAATGATTTCAATGAGAATGGATGTTTATTTTGTCTGTATTGCAATGAATGGTTGCTTGACAAGCTGTTGGTTGTTACTCGGCTTCTCTTTCAGATGCAATTTTATGAATTTCTCAAGAAATATACGATGCCTAAAGTGCAAAGTAGAAGGACCTAAGAAGGTTTCCATAAGTGAAGTTGAAATGAAGAAAGGCGATTGGAATTGCCCACAGTAAGTACACTCTACTCCATACAACATGAACAATTATCCTGTTGCTGCCTTTTGTTGAGTGCTTAAGCCTTCCGCTAGTTTTTCATTTTGAAAAGAACAAACATTGATGGGCATGCATAGTTAGCAGTCAGAAAGCTTTTGAACCAGTCTAAGGATTAGATCACCAAGTCAATGATTTTTATGCGATACATAAAATATCTTGAAAATTCATAATTATTATGTAAAATGAACTAATAAAATATGTAAGTCGTCAACTGTGTTCTAAACAAGTTCAGATACTTTTCCATTTCTGCCTGACTATTGTAGGAACAAAAGTGGAGAGGCGAGAGTGGGGAGAAACAATTTAGTGCCCTAATGAGCAATAAATTTGTAATCAAATAGTAATGGTGTGATTATGTTCATATCTCTTAACTTAATACCCTTATAACACTCATCAAGCTGATGCATCTATGCCATTTGTGACAAGCTCATTTCAAGTGTATTAAACCCGTAGACCTCTTACGGACTTGGCAAATAAATCAACGAGTTGATCACTCAAAATAATTTGGTGACTAGCAAGTTGCTTCGCTGACAGTCTGTCTCATGTAAAATGTCAATGAATCTCATTATGTTCAGTTCTCTTGCTAAATATGCCATTTAATGTACCATGTAGAGCAACTTGATTATCACATAATAAGTTCATAGGTGAGAAACAATCTACTTCAAGCTCTGTGATTGATCCTTTTATCTATTTTGACTTACATGTAGTCAATGCAGATTCCGTATGAGAGCATGCTACCACATTCTATTTTTTGCTTTTCTAGGACATCAAATTTTATCCCACGAATGTAGTATCCTGATATAGAGCGACAGTAACCTAGCTATGCATCAAACAGTGCGACTAACTCCTCAATGGTTCTTCTTGTGGAGGATGTAAGACCTGATTAATGACAATCAAGAAATGAGATATCTGAACTAATTACTGTCACACAGTTACTGTCATCCTAGATTGGATGATTTTCCCTCAAAACCCCAGCAAATTCACTTTACTCAAATTGTCAAGTGCATACTTGCACTCAAAAATACCCATTGAAGGTCTCGCAACTAAAATATCTAATAACTACCTTTAGAGATCTAAGACTTTGTAATTGTTGTGGCAAACATTCCTGGTGGAAGAATGCTAATTAAAAAACAGAACGGTATACTCTTCGTCACTATCCAAACTATAATATGGGTAGGCATTTTTGGCGGAGAAGCAAAAAATTGGGGTTTATCAGGAACAATGCTACGAGTTTTAGAATATTATGGGATTTTCGTAAACTTGATCTTTATGAGTGTTATGAAACATTTGGAAAACTTTTAGGATTAGATGCCGTTACTAAATCATGATTAAATCATGATTTGGCATGTACAAAATGAAAGAAAAAAATGGAGTCTTTGTCTAGTGAAATGGATTGAGAAAGGGCATTGTATAGAACCTTTTAACAAAATATTGTCTATTTAACTTTTCAAAACGGAATGTATGCCAAACATATGCGCCATAGTTCGCCCTGGTGAATTGACCATACCATTCATGAGGAGATTATTTCCAGCCATCTAAAGACTTCTTAAGATTTGACATATTTTTTCCAAACTCCCTTGAGCAACAAATCCAGGAAGTTGCTCCACATAATATTCTTTTTGCAAATAATTATTCAAGAAGTCATTTTTTATGACTAACTTATATAGGGCCAAACATACATCAGTGAATGCAAAAAATATATATATTTACTAACAATAGATATCTTAGCAATCAGTGAAGAAGTAGGTATCATAATAATCAAGCCCATAAACTTGTGTATAACCCTTGGCCACCATGCAAACTTTAAGACTATTCATGGTGGCATCAGGAGACACCTTGGCATTATTGCCAATGACAACCAATAATGGACTTACAAAGAGGAAGATTAACGAAGTCCCATGAACTATTGGAGTCAGGATGGCATTTCATATAGTGTAGCATCACGCCAACTCAGATGGGCAAGGTTCTTGCAAACAGATATGGGCATGGTGACAAGATAAAGAAGCAATGAAAGAAGAATAGGTGGGCATTATGAAATTATAAGAAACAATAATAGAAATGGAATGAGAAGTTGTACAACAATTTTACATAGTGAGATGGGAAGGTGCAATTATAATAAGATGATGTTCAACGTGTCCTCAGATTTTGAACAACTATAGTTAAAAAAAGGCTTCTGAACAATTGAAGTGTGGTTTATTTATTAACAGATAACTGGTTAAAGAGAAACTCTAGGAGATCTAGAACAGATTGTAAGGAGATGGAAGGTGAGCAGGAGAAAAGGTGCAGCTGCTTAGTTGGGATGGAGTGGAGCGGTGAAAACTGGAGGAACCAACATGAGATGGAGAGCAGGAGTCATTGGAATACTCGAAGAAAACTCATGAAGATGAGAAGGATTCAAAGGGGCTGATTGCCTCACGAAGACAAGAAGGAGAATGCCTGAGAAACATCTGGAGTGGAGTGAGAAAAATGAGGTTGAGAGATTCAATATTCCAAGTGGATTGGTAAAATATATTGGTGGTGGGTGGGTTTAATTATTCCCACATTAGTAAAAAGTTCAACCAAGTAGTGGATAATCTATTTGGAAATTGGTTGGAAAGAAATACAAATTACTTCTACCAAACATAGTGCTATTGTTTTACTTTGATGTTCTGAATGAACTTTGATTGGTTTGTTGTGGCAGATGTGGGATTATGAACTTTGCTAGCAAGACCAAGTGTTTTCGTTGCACTGAGCCACGGCCTCCGAGGAAGCTAAATCCTGGAGAATGGGAGTGCCCTTCGTAAGTCTCTTCTCTTGCTGTTTATGAATCCACACACTCAGCTCTCTCTCACTCAGTGTTGTGATGGTCTTCTTAGTGGGGATATTCTAATATCCATCTAATTGTTAGTATCAGAAATTGCATGAATAAATAGTAGAGATCGAATAATGTGATTAAAGTGGTTTTTCAATTTCCACAATTTATCCACATAACATATAATCTTGACCATAAAATAAATGTAGAAGCTTCCCTATTAGAAGGAAAATGACATGCTCTCCTCTCTCATGAGTAAACGCATACTTATCTATGGTAAAGATTATATCAAGTAATTTAAATGACTATTCAATCTCCACCAGTCATTCGCTTAATTTATAGTCCTAACCATTATAAGAGCCTCTGCACTGGATGTAACCTAACAACTCTCCTCTATCACGAGCGCACACCAATTATGTAAATATTGGCCAATATGTATTGGTGTCAGGGCTCTTTAATACTGATGTTTTTTTATACCGTATAATATCGTAATATATCGGTCGATATTTAAAATATCAGCCAATAAGAATCTTTCAACTTATAATTTTTAAAATTTTTTTATTTTAATATATTTGATATATATTGTCCAATATATCATTATGGCCGCAACCAATTGTGATATTCACTAATTCAAGTGGCAAATGCAGATGGCAATTGAATTTGCAACTTAAACTGATCATCGTGCATTTTTGCTACATATGTAGGTGTGATTTCTTGAACTACAGAAGAAACCTAGTTTGCCTCAAGTGCCAATGTAAACGAGCAATAGGGGCGGCTCAGCAGTTTGAGGATCAGGTGTGGAGAAAACCTCAGTAGCTTAGCAAAGCAAATATCTTCTTGCTGCTGCCTGTGATTATGCTTCTCTTCTGCGGGCATATCTTCATCAACATCATGCACATTTACATCAAATTAGAAGTAGTGTGAGTATAAATTTGGATATATATATA